>JAKWJA010001275.1:0-30857 GCA_027704765.1 Solanum habrochaites
ATTCACCTTTAGTTTTTGTTAAAAAAGAGATCCCCTCCTTGCTCACTTCTATCAAATAATCTTAATCGAAATTTATTTACTTTAATTTAATTGGATTCTTTTAGTGATTAATGTTCATGTTATTTGTTTCTAAAGATAGATCTCTTGTGAACAAATTTTTAATTTAGGCTCGTTTGGAAATGTTAAAATATTTAACTATAAAAAATTAAACAACTTTTATTGATAAACAAAAGTAAAGAAAAAATAAATCTATTCTTCTTATCTTTGTTCTAAAAGATTTTTTTTATTTTATTCAAATTTTTATTGGCTCATTCAGAAAGTTTTAAATATTTAATATAAAAAATTCAATACAATATTTATGGTTTACACTAAATAATAAAAATTCTTATTCTTTTAGACTTATTTTGTTTAATTTTTTTTCTCTATGACCTTTTGTGTTACCTTTTACTAAATTTCATCCTGAGCCAATAATGTGCAGACCTGCTACTATTACCATCATACTGGAGATACATTATTTTTATTTCTTTTGGAATAAATAGAAGAAAATTTAGTGTATGTTAGCCATCATAGATGGATTTGATGCCCATGATAGTAGTGGTTCCCTAGAAGAATAAATAAATGGATTTATTAATTTATTAAAATTAAATAAGAAACATCAAATATCAATATAATAAGATTTTAATAAGATGATTTGAATATAACTTAAAAAATTAATCAAAATAAATAAAAAACCATTCCACAAATTAAAAACATAAAATAAATGTGTACGAAACGTAAAATAAAGTGAATAAATTTATTATGTAAAAATGAAGAGTAAAAATTTTGTTCTGTTGTTATTAGTAAGAATTTTATCCTTCATTTCTACACAATAAATTATTTATTTTATTTTTTAGACTTAAATATTTTGAAGTTAACTAATATTAAGAACTATAATAAATAAGAAATTATATTTTAGAACAAATAGGAGAATTAACTAATTAATAAAAGAACTAAATTAAATTAAATTCGAATCGAGAGTATTTTTGGACCAAAAAATTATGGAGGGATATCAGCGAAATGTGCTTTAGAGATACAAAAAAAAAAAAAAACTAGTTGAGCTCAATATTAGTCTCTATATTTGGGTAGATCATAAACAACTAGTATGATTCTCATTCACACATTAATTAAGGTATTTTTGAGCGAGCTTGATTTTGTTTCAATTTTATTATGCGATTCATCTCATTTGAAAGTTAATAGAAATAGTACAATTTTAATTATTTATGTATATTATGTCTGAACATTCTCTTTATACGAGTCTGATTCTTTTTCAGAGTCTCATTTATTTAATTATTTATGTTCAACGAAACATTGGGATATCATCATAAGGTTGCAAAATGTGAATCACCCAACACGAAGAAGATATAAAGTAAAGGCAATAAATGACGATCGAAAATTTATTATCTGAATCGGGTATTTCTGATTTCGAAAATGATGACTCTTCAACCATCAACAATGGTTATAATCGCATAAACGAGCAAAGAAGGGTGATTCGAGCAATATAAGACGAGAAATGGCTATGGATGTTCCTTAGAGGCAGAGAGAAAGAAGGGAAAAGTTAAACTCATAGATTTTCGCTCTACGGAGGCTTATTCCCAACGTTGTCTCAAAATGGACAAAGCGTTCCGTGCTAGGTGACCTCAGTTACTTATTCAATAAAACTTAAAGCTAAAATTAAAATTTAGAATCCAAATTAATCGAGCCGCAGAAAAAACATATACTTATGGAACAACACGATTCGCATAGGTGCGTCCTCCACTATGTAACTGATCATGGGCAACAATAGTCATTATTCTAGCAACGGGGCACCGAAACTGGATGGAAATTGAAGTGAAAATTATTGGATCTGAACGGTGTGTTCGGGTTCAATCTCTGATTGAACTATCCATTCATCTAGATTGATGATGCGATGAAAAAAATGAAATTTTCAGATTTACCCAGCAAGTATTTCGAGTGTAAAGATTTGATCTTCAAGATATCGTGATTAGGGTTCCTGAGGAGTTTTCAAATGAGAAACATATGACTCTGCTATCATACTCAACATTAAGTTTATGGAATTAATTGAATATTAAGCATATAGTATTATTCATGTAATTCATATATATGTGTGGTTTGGTATTTGTAGTTCGTTTAATTATCTTGTATGTAACTGTGTGACCATCAAGAGACTTTTGTCTGCCTGATACCATGTCATGAGTGGGTAACTATCTTATCTAAAGTTTAAGTTATTCAAGATAAAACTATTTGATTAGTTGATGATATTTTCAACAGAACGCAAGTGAGAATTTAAACTCATTGAATATTACTACCGAATTATCAAGAAAAAGACCTCATCTTCATTAACAAAGAAGAAATGTGTTGTGTTTTGTCTCTTTAAAATGCTGCAAAACTCTCATAGGAATTCAAATATAATTATGTTGATCTATAGGAAAAATAACAAAACTCTTTCCAAGGCTTTGACTTACCACGATGTGTGATGGATAAGGTTAGACACATGTCACAGCGTTGAATTTTATCGGGGTATAAAATCGGCATTATATTTATTATACTGTTTGACTTTATCTAATCTAAAATTTGCTCTGTTTACTACGACGAGGAGATAAGGTCAACTCATGTCTAAGCAAATTTCGAACGTGCATCGTTACAAAATTTTTTATTCCTACATGAAGATACAACAATATATTATAGTCCATGTCTAGTTAATTTTTATTTTACTTTTGCTTAAAAGAAAGGATTTATTTAAGAAAAAAAAGTTAGATACCTTTAATATTAAAAATGTCTCAATCTCTTCCACCTTATTTTTGGTTGCCAAAAATATCCGCCTCCTTCCACTTTCTGATCTAAAAATAATCTTAATCGAAATTTAATTTAATTTAATTTAATTGGATTCTTTTAGTGATTAATGTAATTTTTATTTGTTCTAATAGATAATTCTCTATTTGAACAAATTTTTAATATTAGGCTCGTTTGGAAATGTTAAAATATTTAACTATAAAAAATTAAACAAAATATTTATTGTATAAAACTAAAAAGTAAAAATCTTATTCTTTCTTATATTTGTTCTAAAAGATATTTTTTTATTTTATTCAAATTTTTATTGGCTCATTCCAGAAAGTTTAAAATATTTAAATATAAAAAATTCAATAAAATATTTATTGTTTAAAAATAAATAATAAAAATCTTATTCTTTTAGACTTATTTTTTTTTATTTTTTTTCTCTATGACCTTTTGTTACCTTATTACTAAATTTCATCCTGATCCAATAATGCAGACCTGCTACTATTACCATCAATAATGAGAGTACATTATTTTTATTTCTTTTTGGGAATAAAATAGAAGAAAATTTAGTGTAGTGTTAGCCATCATAAGATGGATTTTGATGCCCATGAATAGTAGTGGTTCCTAGAAGAATAAAATAAATGATTTATTATTTATTAAAAATTAAATTAAAGAAAACATCAAATATCAATATAATAAGATTTTAATAAGATGATTTGAATATAACTTAAAAAATTAATCAAAATAAATAAAAAACATCCACAAATTAAAAACTAAAAATAAATTTTGTACGAAACGTAACATATAAAGTGAATAAATTTATATTTAAAAATGAAGAGTAAAAATTTTGTTCTGTTGTATTAGTACGAATTTTATTCCTTCATTCTACACAATAAATTTGATTTTTTTATTGTTTAGACTGAAATATTTTGAAGTTAACTAATATTAATCTGAACTATAATAATAAGAAATTATATTTTAAACAAATAGGAGAATTTAATCTAATTAATAAAAGAACTAATTAAATAATTCGAATCGAGAGTATTTTTGGACCAAAAAATTATGGAGGGATATCAGCGAAATGTGCTTTAGAGATACAAAAAAAAAAAAAAACTAGTTGAGCTCAATATTAGTCTCTATATTTAGATCATACAACAACATGAGTATGATTTCTCATTCACACATTAATTAAGGTATTTTTGAGCGAGCTTGATTTTGTTTCAATTTTATTATGCGATTCATCTCATTTGAAAGTTAATAGAAATAGTACAATTTTAATTATTTATGTATATTATGTCTGAACATTCTCTTTATACGAGTCTGATTCTTTTTCAGAGTCTCATTTATTTAATTATATTATGTCTCAACAGTAACATTGGGCGGAGATCATCATAAGGTTGCAAAATGTGAATCACCCCAACAAGAAGAAGATATAATAGTAAAGCAAGAAATGACTATCGAAAATTTATTATCTGAATCGGGTATTTCTGATTTCGAAAATGATGACTCTTCAACCATCAACAATGTTATGAATCGGTCAATAAAACGAGCAAAGAAGGGTGATTCGAGCAATATAAGACGAGAAATGGCTATGGATGTTCACGTAGAGGCAGAGAGAAAAAGAAGGGAAAAGTTAAACCATAGATTTTACGCTCTACGGAGCGTAGTCCCATACGTGTCCAAAATGGACAAAGCTTCATTGCTAGGTGACGCAGTTACTTATATCAATGAACTTAAAGCTAAAATTAAAAATTTAGAATCCAAATTAATCGAGCCCCAGAAAAAACATATACTTATGGAACAACACGATTCTCATAGTGCGTCCTCCACTATTGTAACTGATCATGGGGCAAACAATAAGTCATTATTTTCTAGCAACGGGGCACGAAACGGGATGGAAATTGAAGTGAAAATTATTGGATCTGAAGGTGTGATTCGGGTTCAATCTCTGGATATGAACTATCCATGCACTAGATTGATGAATGCGATGAAAGAAATGAAATTTCAGATTTACCATGCAAGTATTTCCAGTGTTAAAGATTTGATGCTTCAAGATATCGTGATTACAGAGGTTCGCTGAGGAGTTTTTCAAAGAAAAAAAATGAGTGAAACATTGAAAACTGCATCATCTAAAATTACAGTGTTCTGGAGAATTAATTGATATTAACATATAGTATTTTCTATGTACATTCATATATATGTGGTTTGTATTTGTTAGTTTTCGTTAATTAGGCTTGTTATGTAACGTGTGTGACCATCAAAGCGACTTTTGTCCTGCTCTGATACCATGTCATGGAGTGTGTAACTATCTTATCTAAAGTTTAAGTTATTAATAAAACCTATTTTTATTAGTTGATGATCTTTTCAAACAGAAACGCAATTGAGAAAATGCAACCAATTGAATCTACTACCCATTATCAAGAAAAACGACGCTTCAATCTTCATTACATAATGAAATGTGTTGTGTTTGGTCCTTTACAGGCTCAAAACTGCGCATAGAATTCAAATATAAATTTATTTTCGATCATATAGGAAGAAAATAGAAAACTCTTCCAATCTTTGACTTACCACGATGTGTGATGTATAAGGTTAGACACATGTCACACGTTTGAATTTTATCGTGATAAATCGCAATATTATTTGAATTTATCTTATATAAAATTGGGTGAAATGTTAAATAGACGATGATCTAGGTCAAATTCAATGTCCAGCAAATTCGAATCGTGCATCGTTGAACAAATTTTTTATTATAATGAGATACACCATATAATTATTGTAGAAGTAATATCGTAGTATATCAAATTTCATTCTATTTCTTCTTCCTCTGTTTCCCTTCTTTTCCTCGCTGAATGACATTCATAGTCTATATATGGATATTAACAAAAGTACATAGTTGGTCTGTTTGAATAATTTAATTATGACACAAAAATATATTTGGGCTGAGATTTGGTATTTTTTGTAAAATTATATTAAATGCAAATTATAAAGATGCCAACCACATGTTATTATTAGATTACTATATTCTTAGCTATAAATAATGAAAGAGCTATTAATAGCAGTGCCAACTATATGTTCTTTTTAGCCCCAATATTACAATGAGGCTTGTCTCTATTTCTTCACTATATTATATTTCATGCATGGTTATTTTGGTTTAATGATCAGTATACCCCCTTCATTATAAATTATGTTATCTTATTTTTTTAAGACACAAAAATTTAAAAAAATTTGGCAGTCATTCAATATATCATTAATTTAAAAATTTCAGAAATGCAACTTCGTCTCAATTAACACTGTAAACAAGTGGAATTGTAAATGAATAAGTATGTGTTGGTATATAGATTTTTTTAAAAATCCATTGCTTTGATTATAAGAACGAAGTGATCGATTGAGTATGACAAATTTGAAAAAATCCCGAATAGGTCGATTTATCTAAGACAAGATCCACACTTCAATAATAACAATATTAATATAAGATATTTCGTGGCCTGATATTCAACAACAACAACAACAAAAAAAGGAAATGAAAATTAACCTAGTCCAATAAAGCTTTAACTATATCCAAATTAATTTTTCTTCATTGGATATCGGTTTTAACTTCTGATTAAAAAAAATAAAATGATATATGACACGTACGTAACGAGTAATAACATTTCTTTAGGATCTTGAAAATAATCAAACACTTGTAGAAAATAGTTCAATTAATTACTTGTGGAATTAATTATTATTCCAAATTTCTTCAAGTTCTCTAGCAAAAGCTTGTTGTCTTCCTACAACAATGGTGATATGATCTTTGTTCTTGACAACGTTAACGCGAGCACGAGGGACTCTGGACTGTACATTGTAGCTGCATTCGACAGGGATAAGTTCATCATCTTCACCATGAATCACCGTGACTTCGCCTTTTAGACGATTTTTCACCATGTCTAAGTATCCTTCCATTTTTCCAGCAGTACCACAAATGATGTTGTGTAGTGTATGCCATGCTGCATTGTGTGTGTGGCAGCAAAATCCATCTACTAGGTATGTTCTTATCCTGTATATATATAGTTAATATCGAATTATCGATCATCATAAGTGAATACGATATTAAAAATAAGAGTTTTTTGATGTATAAAACATCTCGTATTTAATAGGGGGTCTAGGGTATTGGATGTCATCCTTTGTTTGAACAATCGACGCAGGAACAGATATTCCCCTTCCTCGCTCCTTTGTTTTATGTGAACCACTATTGTCATTATGATAATGAATGGGATTGAGCCACAATAGTGAAAGGATTTTAATCAAGAATATATATATATATATAATATATTATATTAGATCAAATTTTATCATTGCTGTTAAGATTCTGTTCAAAAAACTAATGCTATTTGAAGACAAAAGGAGATTGGTTAAGGTAATTTGTTTGTTAAATTAATATTTATAACAAAAAAAAAATTTTTGTAGAATGGATTCTGATATGTAAAGAGTATAAGTTTCACTTCCTCCGTTCACAAATAATAATCTAATTTGATTTGGGTAGCGAATTTTAAGAAAAGAACGAATATTTTTTGATTTTGTGGTCTTAAATTAAATTATGTCAAATGTACTTAATTGTTTTCTTTAATCTGTTGCCTTACATGTCCGTGGAAAACTAAAAATTAAAATGTGAACTAAAAAAAGAAAGAGATCATTCTTTTTAAACAGAAAGGTATGTCTTATAATATGCAAACGTATTAATTCGATCGCTTTTTTTTTTTATCCAATTTTAGACCTATATTGAACCCTAGTAAGACTGAAATCTAAATCGCTCTTTCTCTACGACCAAAGGATAAACGTGAAATTTCTTATTAAGGATAAAACAATTTCACCATTACTCTCGACCCATGTGGGTATTTATGCAATCACTTACTCTTAAGCATTAGTAGTTGTGGGTATTTATGCAACCACTTGCTCTCAAGTCTTAAACATTAGTAGTTGGTGAGTTTGTAAAAATAAGTAACTATCCTACTACTACTACTATTATTATTATTATTATTATTATTATTATTATTATTATTATTATTATGTTGAATTATATCGACAATGTAATTTTTTCTACAAAGAAAATATGATTCAACAGAATCCAATGACTTAGCAACAAATTTCATGTTTTGTCATTTTATAATTCCACGTCGTCTACTTTACTACTTTTGGGTCACTGGTGAAGAACCGACTTTGCTGGGACAAGTATACGGTTATTAAGTTATAAAGAATTAATGCGAACAACAACCTATCAAAAATCAACCATTAATTTCAAGAGAAAAAGACAATTTTGCCCCTGAAAATAATCTCTTACGATCACTAAAAAAAATATTTTTTTTTTCAAATTTCTTAGTATAAAAATAAAAATCTCTAACAAAAAAACAATATAAAATAATTAAACTGTGTGACATGAATGACTGACATAACGATCAATAAAAAATATTCTTTTCATATAAAAATAAAAATCTCTAATAAAAAAATGATATAAAATAATCAAACTATCTGACATGAATAACTGACGTAATAAAATGTTTGAGCAAAACCAGGAAAAAGGGGGGTTGGAGCAGTAGATGCAGTTGGTGGGTGTGTGATTTGATTTAAGTAACACCCATTTATATCATATTCATTTTTTTTGGCATGGACATTTATTAAAACAGCGATGTATAGATTTATGAAGAAGGTTGTTGTGCACTGCTTCCTAATTTAATGCAAATAAAATTTCACATTGGTAGGAAAAAAAAAAGTTATTGGTATGACTTTATGATCACTTGGTAGAAAAAGTGAATAATATCGTATTATGTTAAAAGATGTTTTTTTAAATTCGTGATACCAGTAAAAGAAAGAAGTTTGTACGTAAGTTTGGTGATCATAAAAACTCGAACAATGTAAAGTTGTACTGGAAAGAGGAATATTACTGAATGTGTAAAATAGGATTAAATATAATTTATGTTATCATTAAATTAAACCAATACTAATCTTAATACATAATGTGATCAACTTACCCTTTTTCATTAATCTCTCATTATTTTCCTCAATAACTAATTTCCTCAAAAAAATTAACACTCTTCCAAGTAATTTTCCTACTCCATCCGTCCCATTTTATTTGATTTTAGAAACTTGTGGTCTAAAATAAATGATCAGATGTTTGTGTGACTATAAATCATTTCATTGAGGGTAAAGTAGTCATTTTAAAGTTAAACTATTACTTAACATAGAAATCTATCATTCTTTTTTAGAGTGATTAAAACAGAAAGTGAGTCATATAAAGTGAGGCGAGGGAGTAGACACATGATATTGGTGAAGGTAGTTTGGACAATAAAACCTAATTCAATTAGAGATTTTTGACAAAATATATACTATAGTTAGTGTTGGTAGGAAAATTTTGCACAAACACAAACACACCTGTTTCTGGTGATGAGTTTGGTGAGAAATTCCCACAAACGATGGTTTTTGCAGATGAGTAAGCAAATTGTTCTACTAACATGCTCATACCAACAAGCTAACGATGCCCCAAATGCAATCACAGGCCATACTCGTCGCGGCGCGATTCGTCTCATCATATACTGCGTTGCTTCTTCTCCCTTTGGTGTTGGAAAATATGGCTAATGTATATAGCATCACAAAAAAAAATGATATCAATTGATAAAGTTGTACATGAATCTTCTCGTACATTCTAGAATAACAATATCAGGCGTTAGTAATTGAGTTCTAATAAATTTGATTTATCAATATCGAGGGTTAGTAACATTTGCTCATGTACATTCGAATATTCCAAAATTGAGCAACTCATACTTGGGATAACGACATCAGATGTTAGTAACTAAGTTCTTAATTTAATTTTTGAATATTCTCAATAATAATACAAGGAATATGAACATGTCCGTAACATGACTTCTAGCTCCCTCCCTGCCCCACTCTAAAAGAAAAGTCTCAATTTTGCCCTTGAGTTAATTTTAAACTATAGTTTTGACTTTTTTTTTTGGTGGAAAATTTGGATACGTAAGATCCATTAACTAAAACTAAATAGAGTTCTTTTCACCTTTCTCACGAAGCTCTTGTTAATATCAAAAATGATAATATATAGATAAAATTGAACGATAAATTTAATATCTTACCGGTGCAAGTAAAGTGAGGGATTTAATTAAAGCAGGATGCTTTACAGCAAGTGCCAGTGCCAATATGCATCCCAATGAATGTGCGACAATGTGAAAAGATTTGACATTGTATTGCTCTAGTACTGATTTTTCAATCATCTCTAGATGTTCTCTTAAGGTGTAAAGTGACTCTTTAGGCTTCGGACTTCTTCCAAATCCTAGTAGATCCACCGCGAATAATCGATACTTCGATTTTGTATCCTTTGTAAAGTTTGGAAACAGAGTTTCTGTCCAAAACTCTGATGATGAAATGAATCCATGAATGAAAATCACATTTTCTTGTACGTTCTCTGTATTTATAACAACACAAATAAACCATGTTAAACTTATAAAAAAAAGTACTACTTTTATCTAAAATAAGTATCGTTTTAGCAACATTAGCCTCTTTCTTATATTGAAAATAAAAAAATAAAAAGTTTAATCAACTAAATGAACTAGCGGAATTTCCTTCTAAGGGTAACATTAGTTTATATTTCCTTAAATTACCTTTCATCTTGACAAAGAGTAGATTTGAAGAAATATAGTGAAAAAGACGGACCTTACTGATTTTCTAAAATGACACTCATTTTGGACCAGAAGATAAGAGAGAAGAGTAGTTACCTTTGGCTCCGTCAACATGTACAAAAAGTGAATCTTTGGAAGAGGAAGTCCAAGAATTACAAGTTTTACAATCACAATCCGACCATCTCGGACCAATATTTGACTTTAAGCCACTAATTTTGCCTTGCAGCATCTCGACAATAGTTGAGTTAACAGTAAAAGTCGAGCGTAGAGCTCCTCTTTTCACAATTGGGGCAGCATTCTCCAATTTGAGCCTTTTAAGCTCATTCATAGTAGATTTCGATACTTCAGATACAAGCGAAGATCGCGTGTACAATGTGTCTGATATTTCTTCTAGCTGCAATTTATTGCGGCTAGAAGAAGTCAGACACACAATCTTGGACTCAGAGACCAAGATTGTGTCACTGCTCGTCATGGTTTGTTTAACTGACGAGCAGTAACAGGGCTTCCACTCTGCTTCCACTATGAAATCAATTACTCTGTATATATAACATAACAAAAAATCAAGAACATCAAGAATTGTGAACACAAAGAAACTAATGACTTCATTCAATATTCTCCCTGCCATTGTGAATGTTAATTTCACCCTTTCGATAATCGACATATTAATTTGTTTGAAAAAGAGTGAAATTTTAGGGCATCAAGATTCACAAAGATTGTGTTTTGAACTTGCTTTGGTATGTCACAAAGATTATGTTAAAGTTTCTAGTGTCATTAGATGTTTGTAAAAAAACAACTAATGACACTAAGAATACAAATACAAGAAAAGAAAAAAATGTCACAATACCATAAAAAGAAAAGGTATTGTGTTTTGAGAGAATATAAGTAAAATGTAAAACATATATAAAATGATAACACAATGTTGTTAGTTTTGATTTTATTGAAAGGATAACGTGTGGGGTTGTGATGTTCTTTGTTTCAAAATTTGGTGGGAGAGAAGAAAGGGGGATGTAGATAAATAAATATAGACACGTAAACAAATGAGTGAACTTTTAATGTTAACATTGAAAAAAAAGTTTGATAGGAGACTAAGAAAAACAAGTTTGGTGGTGGTTGAACCTCTCACAAAATAAAAATTAAGATCTTATTTTAGATATGAGAATGCAACTAACAATTTTTCTTTTTTTAGTATTAGTATTATTATTGTTACCTGCTTTGAGGTTCGATTAATTAGAGGTGGGTAACACGATTTCTACCTATGACGATTCAGTTTTTTAGGTGTCAAAACCAAGATAAACAGTACTTATTACTCCATCATAACCTTTTGTTGGGATTTTTTTTGAATTTCTTATCATGATTGAATTTTCATTTTACTAAATTGAAAGCACAAATTTTACCATATTTGGCTAGTCATTTTCCTCGTAGGAAAAGATTTATGACTCTACAAAATAGATGGTTATTTCTTCTTACTTGGTAGCATTCACAATATTGTCACAGGGATTTTGAGAGTTGTGTAAAAAAAAAAAAAAATTATGTGGGGTTATTTCTCTCGATATTGTAGTCTCTCTTCTATATAGTGAATTGTTCATCTCCTCTTGTGAATGTTTGTCGATTGATCAAACCATATTAAATATTTTTCGTCTCTTATGATATATTTTTCATTTGTCTTCTTACCTATGATCTTTCAAAATTCACTTGAATTTGCTAATTTCCGATAACACCTAAATATTTTGATCCTAACACTTTTAACCTATTACAACATGTAATTCTTCCATAGAAAATGGTTCAAATTGAGTCGGTCTCTACATTGTTATTATATATTGTATATGTATAACTTAAAATGCTACCTTAGATTAGAAATATGGAATATTTTTGTTAGATAGAATGATGTAAAGTGTTTCTAGAAAAAATAATAATTCCAATAGCTGTAATAAAATTAACTTATGAGCTTCGGTTATCTATGTAAACACACTCATATTATTTAAGGGAGCACTGAATTGCTATGACTTATAACATACACTTGAGACAAGTTGGAGAATATAAAACATAAAGTTGTTACAAAACAACATATATATTTAGTCAAACTTATTCAAGAGTTTTCTTTATTTTAGGTAAATAATAATTAAGCGCATTTATCTGTCGATAAAGACATGTTAAAATAATAATCTATGTTAAAAATATTTTTATCTTAAACATTAAGTAGCTCGTTGAAGAAAGTGTAGAAATAAGTAAGCATACTCTCAACTCGAAATTAATAGGGAAGTCTTAAAGCTTGCCAAGTAAAAAGGGATGTAATGCCATGTTTTGGCTAACAAGTGTAAGCATTTAGTTAGAAATTTAAATGCTAAATCATCACTTAAAATAATAAAGGATCTTGCTAAAATTTTATATAAATTATATAATTTTTAGATTAAGATGGAGTGATAAATATATCTTTATTCTTAATTAGAGTTCGAATTTTTTTAAGTAGAGAATCGTCTTTATTGCATCCAAATTTAATTGCCAAACCTGCTTGTATTAATTGCTAAGTATCCCCAGCCACATGAGTTTGGCAGTTGCCATCCCCACAAACTGTAAAAGCCAACCCCTTTGTGTTGACATTAAAATGTTTCATTTGGTAGTTTATGGGTTTCGAAGTAACAGTAAAATTATATTTCAAGGAATCGAGTCATAGATTAGATCAACTATTGCTGCTTATGTTATTGGAGACTGCCTATACAACCTAAACGTGAAATACCTTGTGCAAGAGATAATATTTTAATTACTTTTTTTCGTTTTCAATAATATTTATTTACTATAATTTAAGATATTCAATAATATTTTTGTTTACTTTGTGAAATTAACAGAATTTTATATTTAGTTTTTAATTTACCTTTATAATTAATTGTAATCATTCTCTCTATTCGTTTAAAAAAAATGACATAATTTGATTTGGAATGGAGTTTAAGAAAATAAAGAATTTTTTTTTTAATTTTGTGATTTTAAATTAAAGTTATGTCAAATGTACTAAAATGTTCTTTAATCTTGTGGTCTTAATAATACTACATGGAGAGTTATAAGTTAAAGTGTAGCCAAAAAGGTAAAAGGGGGTCATTCTTTTTTAAACAAGTTAAAAAGGAAATAAAGTCATTCTTTTTTAAACGGAGGTAGTATCTATTATATTTTTCAAGATATTATATTTATTATTCTTTCGGTACACTTTTACTTGTTACATTTTGATTAGACACACTCATTAAGAGAATAATTATTAATATGCGTATTTTATCATACTATCCCTCTGTCTTGAAAATAAGTATTTAATGATGAGGGTAAAACATGGAAAAAATATATTTCCTCCGTTTAAAAAAAGATGACCTAGTTTGACTTGGAACGGAGTTTAAGAAAAGAAAGAAGACATTTTAATCTTGTGGTTCTAAATTAAAGTTATATCAAATGTACCAAAATGTCCTTTAATCTTGTGGTCTTAAACATGCTACGTGGAAAGATAAAAAATGTTACCAAAAAAAGGAAAGAGCCATTATTTTTTAAACAAACTAAAAAGGAAATTGAGTCATTCTTTTTTTAAACGAAGAAAGTATTGTCTTTTCTTGATATGTCAAAAGTGACAAAGTAAAATTGAAAATGTATTATCGAAATAAGTGCAGAGGTTAACCCAAAACTGAAGACTTCGGGTCACCAATATTACCTTAACTCAAATATGATCTCTACGATAAACTTAAAAAATAAAAATAATAAATAATTATTTTTTTATTATATCTTAATTTATATCAGTTTCTTAAGATAAATATACACCTTACATATCTTACATATGATTTTTTCGAAGTGCAACCCCATCCTATAGGATGATATCGCCTATGAATAAGTGACAAGTAGAAGTGAACGAAGAGTATATTCAAAGAGTGATATAGTAATACTATTCTTCTATTTATGAATTTCTTACGAAGCGTGAAAAATCAATTTCTTTCTTAGATAATACTTTCTTCAATTTATTTATGTAATTTTATTTAACTTAATACATAATTTAAAAAAGATAAACTTTTAAAACTCGCGACGATAACACTTATTGCTACATGTGTATGAAAGTAAATATTGGGAGAAGATGGGCAGTCTTGCTCTTTAATTAATTATTCACAAAATTCAAAATTTTCTAACTTATTTCTTGTGGTGAAGAAGGAAGTTGAATGTGAAGGGGTCCTGTTTAGTATTTATTGTTTTTTGCCTTTTGTGTTAGGAAGAGAGTTTTAGGCAACTAATGGATTCACCAAATTATACCTTTATTTAATGGGCAGGGTAGCTATAGACAATTGTTTTGGCTTACTGAAAAACAATTTTTTTTTTCAATTCTAATTATGATTATTAAATTTGAATGCGCGTTAAATAATTCACATAGAGAAAAAGTATTTTTAACGATTCGAATTTGAGACATCTGAGTAAAGATGGATAAATATATACAAAACGCATTCCTTTGCTTGTACTTATTCGTATTTAAATTTTTTTTTTGTTAGATTTATTATTAATAAAAAGCCACTAAACCATTGTCTTGTGGTATGTATTTCTTTTTTTTTTTAAAAAATAAAATAAAATACTTATCAAACTATTTGGAAAAAAATAAAATCAAAGTATTTGGAAAGTTTTGTTCAAAGTTATGTGTTTTTCCATCCAACATTAAAATAAATATTTATTACTTTGTGAACATAAATTAAATACAATGAATTTGGTATTAAGATAAACAAAGAAGGTGGGTAACGTAATATTTAATTTTATTACTCTGTCGATAGTATCTCATTACGAATGCAACATGTGGGAGTTGATGCACCTTTTTTCTCCACTCGTATTTGATATCGACGTTGAAGTTCAATTAAATATAAATTCGCATAAATGCATCTTTGAAGATTGTCCACTAAGATAATCAATTGATGTGCGATAAAATAGATTATACTTTTCGATCTTTAATAAAGCGTCTCAAATTATAGATGTACAAAATTATCGGACCTCAATAAGAAAGTTCATAAAAATGACCATTTCAAATATCTTCACATGATATGACGTTAGATACATATATTTTTGAAAATGCATAGTATCAATTTCAAAAGATTATTATAATGACCATTTCAAAGGTACCTAGTACAATTTTAATAATTTTAACAACTCATGCAAAGTGCCTGACATTTTACCATTTCATATCCCATCAATATATTATTGATACATAATACATATATATAGTTGTTGATATTTAACTATTACCATATGGTTCTTGTTATAATAGTAATAATAACATATATCGAAACAATGTATGTACATCATAATCTTGCAACTTTCACTATGACAATACTAATAATATTTATTTTCCAAATGTTTTATGTATTGCCCTTTTGTTCATCTACTTCAATTGCTACATTTGTGTTTGGAGCTGCTTGGTTGATTTCTGGCAATAACAACTTTCTGTTTACCCTCTCTAAAGCTGACTCTCCTCCTATGGCATAGATTTTAAAAACCTTCTCATGGCCACCATACGGGAAGATCACCAATGGTCGCACCCCCCCATTTCGATATCGTCGTAATTTATGGACTTAATTAATGTGCGGAGTTTAAGTTCATGTACTGATGATAGCATTAAGGTAATTTACATGTAAACCTACTTTCCCTAGTCTCAATTTATATGACACACGAGGGATTGATTCTAAGTAACGATACAATAAAATTGAAAATTAAATTGTTTTTATTTAAAAAAATAGCAACAACTAAAAAGGAAAGTAAATAAAAGGGTTTGATGTTGTTGCTTTGCATTGTGACAATTGCATGGTTACCTTGTTGGTCATCTAAACAATCTTTTTTTTTTTTTTTTTGCTTGTAGGTGAAGCTCTTGGAGATAATTCATTTCCTCCACCGCCCCATATGTAGCACCAAATTGGAGTAAAATGCAACAAATATTGGAATTAATTATGCTTCAGGTTCTTCAGGAATTTTGGATGCAACCGGAACTCTTTTTGTTAGTACCATTCTTTTACTTTTTTTTTTCGTGTAAGATTTAACTTATATACACTGACAATTTGAGTTCGTAATCTGCATTTTTACCTTAAAGGAAAACTTACATAATTTTATTAGTTGAGCTAATTAATTAAAGACATTAGCTTGGAATATCACGAAATAATTCTTATCAGATTTTGGTGCGTAGATATATATATCTCGGAATATTATATATATATATATATATATAATAATAGATATATATGAAGTCAAAATAGGTGTATTTTATTCTAAATACATATATTCAAGTGAAATCCTTCTCATGTCGCTTCGCCACTGGTATCCAAATACATGCGATTCCCATCGTATAAAAATATATACATGTATCGTCTATCTAGTGTGATTCACATGTATCTCTGAACATGACATCTCTTTCCTATACGTTCGTATCTCTCCGATTTTGGTGTATTAGTAAAACATTTACAGTAGGTGTATTTTACTCAATTATGAATAGAAACTCTTAATAATTAGTGACAAAATACCTAATGGGTATGAATATATGTGTAATAAATGTTTTCTTTAATTTAAAATGTTTATAACAGAAGGAATTTTTGTCAAATTCTGATAGATTTGACATTGTTGCAGTAGGGAGAGTGCCATTAAGGGGAACAAATCAGCATTTTGAGGAAAGCAGAAAATACATTATGATTCAATGGGAGAGGAAATGCAAGAGATTCATAAAGAGAAAGCAATGTTTTCTATATAAATGGATCTAATGATATTTATATGAACATTCCAACCATCTATCCTTTTATAAGTGAGAAAAAAAAGTTTCTCCAACCCCAACCATTCCAAGATTTCTAATTTCTAACTTGAGATATCAACTTCAGGTCTACTCTATTGGTCCTATTTTTTCGTAACTACGTTATTTTAATTTATTTATCTGATTTTTAATTTAACATAAAATGTTGAAATAAACAAAAAGGCTTCAGAATGATATGTCAAAGCAATATGATTGTATGACCAAACACGACAAAAGCATTCCAACGAGAGCAAACAATGAACAATATTCTCTGTAAAAATGTAAGTTTTTCTTCCATTGATAAAGTGTAAGAAAAAGTTACTTTACAAGTGTAAGAAAAACTTACATTTTCTAGTATAAGAAATAGTCCGGTATATATTAAAATATGACTGTTTAATGAATTAAAATAGATTGTAATGGACTAACGAAAAAGATTTTAGAATATAATAAAAATGGATTTTTTTTCTTGTCACTAAGTCTATTTTAGTTATTTCTTAAAATAGTGATTTATTTCGATCACTTTTATTTTTTTGTGGCTTAGTTAAGTTCCGAACTCCTATATATGTTACGTGAAAAATTATAATGAATGAATTGTCAAAAAAAAAGGATATAGGAGGAATATTTAATTTCCTCTTTCCAATTTATGTGTAATATTTCTTTTTTCAAGTCCATGGTAAAAACAATACTATCCATCCAGAGTATGAGAGCCTAAATACACTGATATTCGAGAAATTGCGACGTATAAATTCTCATATTTTGTGATATCAAATTTATATTATATATATATATATATCATATATATATATATATCTATGTTTTTTAAAAAAATTGATAAATTTGACTTCAAATTTGATACCTTTGGGACTTTACGTAAAATAGACAGGAAACAATACTTAACTGGTTCAGCTCTCAAGCTTCAATTTTTACTTTCTAATATACAATATTATAAAATCTCATCATTGAATAAGGTTTTAGCCTAATTTTTAACCTCTTTATTTTCTTTGTATATAGAGATTGCAATAACCTTTAGGGCTCGAAAATTTGTAGTAGTTGGTGTTGGACCTCTTGGGTGCATTCCATTTATTCGTGCCATTGGATTAATATCAAAGGGTAAATGCTCTGTGGAGGTAAACACATTAATCAGAAATTACAATAAGAAACTCAAGTTGGAGCTACATCGATTGAACAAATATATCAAACCTAAAGCCATATTCATATATGCCAATTCCTATGATGTTTTCAGAGAGATCATATTAAATCATAAACAATACGGTACGTCTTTCCTTCGTTGAACTGTATGACCATATCATTTGTAATGTTATAATGTTAGATAATACATATATACTCTTTATTTTAAAAACAGAATAGTTTTTATGAACGTGTGGTAGTGCAAATTGATGATAACTCGTATAATTGTACCTGCCTGTATATGTTGAAGTATGAGTGTCTCATCTAAAAGTTGTGCGACACTTCAACATCCTTAACTAGTTTTGTAGTCTTGATGTTGGCAAAGTCAAACCTAGCTTTAAAGTACTGATTTCATCAGTGAATCTAAACTAACTTGTGCCCAAAATGAGATATTTGAACTGGGATCAAGCACGGATGATAGAAGGAACCAAGAAAAAAATATAGCAATATGGTTTATTATGGGCACAATAATGATGTCATATCGATCTGTTATGTAATGAGACTTGTACTCATAACATGTTACGTGCTCTATTAACATTTTTGAAGTATGATGGACTCATCTAAGAGTTGGTCAGTCACTTTAACATCATTAACTAATTGTAGTAATGGGGACCAAAGTCAAATCTAGCCTTAAAAAGTAATTGATTCACGTGAAACTGATAACTTTTATTCAAATCATATATTTAAATAGAAAAATTTAATTTTTTATCACATACTTCAAATTCTGAATCCGAATTTATGATTCATTTCCTTGTAAACAAGTTTTGTTTTGTAAATTTATAGGATTTGAGAATGCTGATGCCACCATGTTGTGGAGGATGACTTTCCACCATTTGTTTGCGACAAAGGAAAAGATGCTAACACAAGCCTGTGAGTTGTGATGAAGAGGAAAATATGGTTTGGGATTGCTTATCATCCACCAGAAAGCAGCTAATGTTATGAATTGTTAAAAAGTTCTGTTATGGTGATTGTAGGTGCTAGTATAATATCTCATATAACATTCTTCACCTTCATAATTATGGTTCCTAGTATTGGAAAATAATATATCAATGACCTGTTATTACCTACATTATTAGTATGTTTTTTTAAACGGCTTAAATTTTTAGATAAGATCGTCACACGCTTAATGTAAAATCAAAGTAGATAATAGGTTATGCACTCAAATCTTACCGACACCCAAGAAGCAAAATTATATTTTTACATATTTGACTCATGAAAAAGAATTAAGTCCTCGTATTATGAAGACGACGGCAAAGTACATAATTATACTAATCGTTGCTTTTTTTTTTTATTATTTAAGCTTTTAGATGAAATTAACGTAATTGAATTGAAATTAATAAAAGACAGTATATTAAATGCACCAAGAATATTAGGGAATGTGAGGTGCTCTAGTCAACTAGATTGTTTAGCTGTTGGAAGTTGCAATAATGCATAGGGTATAAATGACTACTTCAAACACCCAATTAATTAGCTTATTTAAAAAGAATATAATTTTTTTTTTTAAAAAAAAAATCTCTTCTTTTGTGGGGTTTTTAATTTTTAAAAATAAGGGGGGAAAAAACAAAGTGTCATTTTGCTGTCACTAATTAATTTTATTTATTGCATTGTTTCTGGGTTTTTTTTCCCAATCTAGTTGTCAATTTTCACACATGCACATGGTGTTACGGGCAGACTTAATAGTCGAATTTATCATTATCTAAATTTTTATGATTTGGAGGTATTATTGTGGACACACCATATGTTGAGTAGGGATATCAAATGAGGTTAAGTATAAGTAATTTGTTTAAAATTTTATCGATTAGATTCATGATAATTTGAATGTAAAATTTATAGAAATATGTTGTACTAAAAGAATATTTCACATAGTATAATAATAATAAATTGTTTTCACTTGAAACATTTCTACACAGTTTTAATGCATCTCGCTAGAATCATTTATAAAACAATATAATGAAAGTTTTATTAAATTAATAATATATTTATTCAATAATTTTAATTACACTTGTAATATATAGGTGCAATTTCTTGCCAAACAAGGCATTAAAATATATATTAAAATACTTATAATACATTTAAATTGCATGCATAATTCACTTTTAATACATAATGAAAATTTATTATAATATTTCTATTGATATGAATAGTAATAAATAATAAATATCTGTAAAATCAGTAATTATATATATACTAAATATCAAGCTTGTATGCGCAGCAAGAGGCCCAGCCCAACGTAGTTAGTTTTTTCTTCAATTTATGTGACACCAAATGACATTCGTAAAAGCGAACTAAATTCTATAGTGTTTTTTAAAAAAATATTTTTTAATTGTAATTTATAACTTTATTGTATTTCGAATTAATAATGTTTAAGTATTTGTTTCATTCTAGTGATACAAGAGATCGTAGAAAAAAGCGACGAAATCTTCTGATAGCGGGGAGAGGACAAGGAGCGTGTGGATTAATGGCCGGAATTTTCCCGGTGTGGTTAGCCAGGCTGATACACCGGGCCCAGTCTGCATTCCCGACTTTTTCCTATATGGGAACCTTCCTCCCGAGTCTTTACGGGCTACATGCACTGGTACTCTTTCTCTTCGCTCGTTCATTTTATGGGGGTTTCACCACGAAGCTGGCGGGCCCTGTAGCGAATTACTCTGGGTAATTCCTAACTCCAGGGGGTAACCCTACTATTTAGCATTTACCGTCGCCGATGTTGTATAGACAGTTAGGGTGGCCGGGCAGTTGGTGGTCACCTTGCAGTAGAATATTATATGAAAGCTCTCGGTTCATTCGGCAAACCACCCAAAATTTCATTAAATGTTTTAAATACGTTTTTCTAAAAAATCTTAATTGTTATATTTTGTTTTTAAGTTCTTTTTATGTAATTTTCAAAATAGTAAAAATTAGAAATAAAACAAAGAATTAAAGTTTTCAAATCATTATATTCATTTTTAATACATGACTCCCCGTTTTTCGATTTAGATGAACATATTTTTTATTTCATAAAAAAAAGTAACTTTGAATTTAATTTTTTTCTATGGTAATGTAGATCACATAATAAAAAAAAACATTTAAATAAACAAAATGAAATATAATATAAATTTTAGTTTTAATTTTGATTGATTTACCTAATATTATACTTGATATATAATTATTAACAGCTAAGCGTAATCATAATTTAGTTAATTTATATTATAAATAGATATCAACAATAACTATAAAAGGAAGAAATAAACCAAAATGATCCGGTAATACTAAGAAAACTAATTAAAGATGTTTTCCTAGAACTATTTCTTTATTGTTATCATTCTTGGTAGATTTTTGTTTGCATGAAGTTTCATTTATCTTGCTCATCATTCACTTCATATTAGCAAGCTGTTTTCTATACTTATGTATTCTGATAGATTTTTTGTTAGAATGAAATTATATTTTAATTCGTAGTGTCTTTTAAGACATATATTCATCATATTCATTTTTATTTGTAAAGTTACTTTTTAAATCTTTTCTTTAGCATAATACATAAATGTGCCTTGAACTTGGCTTCAAATCACATTTATGCCCTTACTTTGGATGTGCACAAAATAGACAATTAAACTTGTATAAGTTGAACAAATAGAAACATGTCCTTACACTTGTCATTTTTTTATCATAAGTGGTGTGCCTACGTGGTATTGTGTCATGTAGAATTCATGTGTTTATTTATTAAAGTTGGATTAGTTTTTAAAGGTTTGGTTGTACATTATAAAGTTGGAGGTCAAAGTTACCAAATTTGAAGTCAGGTTTGGTCTAATATATGGATTATGCACTTTACTTTAATTTCAATCTAATATATATATGAATTTATCACACTTTTAGTTATTTTCAAGTATATAATTAGAACACAAAAAATAAAGAGGGTAAAATAATTAAGCATGAAATTTTTGTATATAAAAAGTAAACATTTGTTGAAAAAAATTAGAATTAAATAAAGTAATTTTCTATTATATAGAAGAGTGAAGTGGGAGGACGACCAAGGGCAAAAATGTAATTCTAACATAAATCTAATAAGAAAAATAATAAATAATTCTAGAAACATCTTTTTATATATGAAGTGAATAATGATCAAGGGCAAAAATGTAACTTTACACTAACAAAAATCTACCAAGAATGATAACAAGAAAATTAAATAGTTCTAGAAACATCTTAAATTATTGTTATTACCATTAACTTATTTTGTTATTACTTCACTTTCTTTTCTTTTGTGAGTTATATTACTCTATTTTACAATTACTTTAATTTAAATTCTAGTAAAATAGATAATATAACTCACAAAAGCAAAGAAATGAAGTAATAAACAAACTAAGTGTATGGAATAACATACTCTTAAGATGGTTCTAGAAACTATTGAATTTCTTGTTATATTTTGGTAGAGAGATTTGGGTAGTGTAAAAGTTTTTATTTGTGCCGGTGATCATTATTCATTCAATATAAAAGATGTTCTAGGAATTATGTGATTATTTTTCTTAATAGATTTTTGTTAGCGTGTACTTACCTCTTTTGGCCCTTGGTCGTCCTCATACTCACTTTCTATATAATAGAAAATAAAGAAAGTTATTCACCAAGTAGTTGTGTTCCTAACTGAATTGGAATTCAATATCATCTCATTTCAAGCCTTAACCCAGTTAAAAAGTAATGATCAAAGCAATCCAATTTAATCTGAGATTTCAATCCATTTTTAAGACGGTTATTGATTGATGTAATATAAGTTTCAATACGAAGAAATTAATTGGTACGTATTTTATATCTTGTAGGATTTTATCTATCAATTTGTACCTTTTTATTTTTATTTTCTTGAGTTGAAATTTGTTACAAAGAGAATTTTAGTAATTCAGTTGGTTATCTACCGAAACTTTAAAATATCATTTTCTTTGTAAGGATTCGATTCTCTATATTATAATCCCCTTCCCGTTTTCTTACCCCCATTTTTTAAAATAATAATTATAAAAGATAAATAATAATATGTTAAAATTATTGATATTAATCTAGTTAAATTAAGCGGGTCATGATCGAATCCAATTTTTAGTACGTTACGCTTAAAGTAAATTTAAGCGTATCATAACCCAATATATCCGGTTAACACCCCTACATGCAGAGGCGGACCCACCTATATGATAGGGGTGCACATACACCTTTTGGCTTTCGAAAAAAAATCATGTGTATAAGTATATATCTATTTTGTGAAACTGACATAAATTAGGATATACTCCCTCTGTCCGGTATTTTTTTGTCAATATTTTTATTTTTAGAGTCAAACTTGTGAAACAAATAAGATGTATTTTTCATCATATTATATGCAAAAAATTGTACACTTATAGTAATTTGTATGTAGTTTTAGAATATCTACTTTGTGTTAAATATGACTTAAGGTGATTTAATTTAAACTTGAAAATTAGTCAAATTGGCTTTCAAATAAATCGCAAAGGGACAATAAAAAATAGACAAGGGGTGAAGTGGAGTAATTAATTGTGAATCATGAAAGTATAGATTTTTGTAATTTTGAGGGGTAAAGTTAGAGGGAATAACACTTGGAGACCTTGATTCAAATTGTTGACACCTCAATTTTTGAACCCGCGTCGGTTATGAGTTAACTGGTTTTAGAAATATGCGAAAATAGATAGATGTATATATATCGCATATTGGATTACTAGAGGTATATGTATATGTATATGTGTGTATAGGAAGGCTTCCCTTCTCAAGACCATTTCCCTGTTGTTTATTTTTCAGACCACCCCATTTCTCTTCCCTTTTTTTCCAGCCAACGCCAGGCCAATCTCCCCTTTCTTCATCGGCCCACCCTTTCAGAACCCAAACAATTCTCAGGCCCAAATTGCTTTTTAACCATTTCCTCCCAACCCAATCAATACCCTCGCCCCCTTCATTCTTCCCCTCACACCATGCCTTTCAGAAAAGGCACACAAAATTAATTCCCAGAAAAAGGACAAACCCAGAACACCGCGTCGGCTCCAAGCGTCTCGTTCTCCCTCAAGCTCTCTCCTCTCCCCACGATCCCGCGTCTCCACCACGCTCTCTCGAAATCACCCCCACGATTCGCGCTCTCTCAGGACCTCTCCACGCCATCTCTCTCCCAACGGATACCTGCAGCCCCTGCCCAACGAGAACAAAAACAGTGAGCAAGGCGACACAAAATCGTCCTGCTCACTTGGAGATGGGACAGTCGCTAGACAGTACGTCAAATATCCCGACCCTCCATATCTAGTTACGTGTGAAATGATTTTTGTAAGATTAGGGGTTTTCAAATTTCAAAGGAGAACAGGCCGAAAATCGCGCCTCTCGCACGAAATTCGAACACCTTAGTCTTCTCTATATTAAAAATCCCCCTGCCGTCTTCAGTAAAGGGGGGTCCCTGGACGTTTTTGGTAGAGATTTTTGGTTGGATTGTTTCGGAAAATAGATTTTGACCCACCAGAAAAGGGTTGGACGATGTTTACGAAAATTGGAAAGTGTGGTTAGAATTTGAGCGTTGGAAAATTTTAGTTAAGATTCGTTGTTGGTAGGGGTCTGCGGAGTAAATTTCTTTTCTGTTATCATTGCAATATCACGAAATTCGAGGAAAAAATCGACAAAACTTTGAAAACGGATGATGATAGACGGAAGAGAGGAAAGAGTTGCTAGTGTCTCGCGTTTGAGTCTAAGTTAAGTTGTGGTGGAAGACCTCAGCGTTATTGTTGTTCCAGTTGGTGCTTCGTAACACAGGTAACCACCTACCGCTTGACACGACTTTCTCGTTTTTTTTTTCTGTTTTGAAATGCTTTTTCTGCGTTTTAAAGTTATGGTGTTGTTGCTGCCAGTATGAAACTGGACGGGAGGGGTATGTTGAAGTATTAGTATTCTTTTTCGATAATCTCAGTCTTAAGTTTATTAAATGTTGTTCACTTCGCTCAGTGGTCGTTTAGGCCTGGACGAGGAGCTTTGGTGGTAGTACAATGTTTGTTTGGTATCGAAGAGACTCCGTTCCTTCAATCGATTTGTTGTGAATGCGTAGTCAAAACGAGTTTATCGTATGGTTGTTCGAATAGCTCTTTACATTTGCTAAAAATGTTTCTAGTAAAGTGTAATGGCCTTGTTGCCGGTTAGCTTCTTGGCCAAATAAACTCTATAATCTAAAATTTTATAATGTCGATATCATCTTTTTCGCCCTACTAGCAGTAAGTTAGTACTATGTTCGCCATGTGAAGTAGATACTATATGCCTAAGTGGGGACGGGTATAGCGAGTCGCTAGCTGGGTATGTGATCGCATTTTATTTATTGTATTAAAGGAAGATTTGTTTTAGCATCTCCACTAACTACCTTATGTTATGGGTTGTTGGCTTATGAAACTTGTTGTAATGAGTTTTTAATGATGGCCATCTCTTTAGCTCGTTGTGATTAATATGCTGGCTCTTTGTTTATTTAATTGAGTTTAGGAAGATTGGAAGAGTGTATGTCTATCCCGACTTTGATGATTGCTTTCATTTTGGCTTTCCTTCCTTTTACAATATGACAAACATGCTATGTCAAGAGGTCATACGTTGAAATCTATGATGCATGATATGTGTTAGCCGACATGAGTTAGTTACTGGATTGTTTGTAGGTGAAACTTTTTTTTTACTGCTTTATGTTGTTGATTAAGCCATTATATTGTGGGTGGATAAAGATTATTTTCCGTCTTTACCTATCCTTCACCATGGCCTGTATTGCTGGGAAAAGTCTCGCGAGGTCCTCAGGACTTTAATCCATCTCGTTGCACGTTCGCATGGCCGGTAAAGGCTCAACCTCCATCCCTGGAGTCGTAGATCCTTTATCAACTGGAGTAAGGTTGACAAAAAAAAAAAAGAGCTACTGGGAAATTAATTACAGATAGGAAGAAAACGCAGCGGCTGCTGGAAAAAGTATCAGAGTGCGATTTGAGCAGCAGTATACAGTGTATTTACATATTAGTACGTGATATACAGGTCAAAATGTGTTGACCGGAGGCCTAATTCGAAACCGGGGTTGAGGAAGGAATGTACGCTGCTGAAAAAAGAATTTAACTCTCGAAGACTTGAAAACATGGCTGATATAACCAGCCTTTATACACGATATCAGAACGTTTATACCCTTAAATAGGTAGTAAAAAAAATATGAATGGCAGCACAGGCGTGCGAAAATTCGAAACTCCATGAAGATCGAAAGGTGACTCGAGGAAGGAGTATTAGAAGATTTTTAATTAGTTATTAAGTTGTCTTTATTTGGGCATAAGCCCTTGGTAATTTTTACTTTCCGTATATTTATTCTGTATGTTTAGACTAGGACAGGTAAGAAAGAAAGAAAGAAAATGGGTAAAAAACCCAAAAGCCGGTGGGTCCAAGTTTCGGGTCAAGGAGCACAGAGCCCGAAAACTTGGACCCAAATCTCTCTCTCCCTTCTCTCTCTTTCTCTCTTCTCTTTATTTAGTTGTTTACATGCTGGAATACGTTAGGTTTTAGAGTAGAAAAACTCCAAACCCTTCGACACGCTTTGTCACTTTCCAATTTAAAAATTTAAAATAAAAATCTAAAAAATGAAATTTCAAAATTCAAAGTTGTTTTTGTTAGCTACACCCGTCCGGCGCTTCAGCTACCCCTCCCGCTTGCCCCCCCATCCCTACACTAACTATAACTAAAATACATGCACTACATAATGTTGTAAACCTTGGCAATGTGCCCGACGCCTTTTACTCCGTTCCCCCTGCCCACACGATTCCCCCCCCCTTGCCCTACCGAGGCAAAGAGGGAAGCGGCGGAAAACGGAGAGCAAAGAAAGGAGCAGAGAGAGAAAGGAAAAGAGAAAAGAGGAAGAAAAAGAAGAAGGAGATAGGAGAAGAGAAGGGGAAAGGAAGAAAAGAAAGAGAGGAGGAAAAAGGAAGAAGAGGGAGAAGGGGAAAAGAAGAAGAGAAAAAGAGGAGGAATTGGGGGGGTTGGGTGGGGTTTTTTTTTTTTTTTTTTTTTTTTTGTTTTTTTTTTAGGAGGAAAGAAGAAAGAGGGGTGTGTTGTGTTTGGGGGGGGGGTTTTTGTTTTTTTTCTTTTTTTTTTTGTGGGTGGTTTGTGTGTGTTGTGTTGGGGGGGGGGGAGGTTCGGTGGGGGGTGTTGTTTTTTGGTGGTTTTTTTTTTTTTTTTTGGGGGTGGGGGGGGGGGGGGAGAGAAAAGGAGAAGAAGAAATAAAGAAGAGAAAGAGAGGGAGAGAAGAAAAGAGAGAAAAGGAGAGAGGAGGGGAGGAGGGAAACAGGAAAAGGAGGAGAGAAAGGAAAGAAGAGAAAATAGTAAGGGGGGGAAAGAGGAAAGAGGGAAGGGAGAGGAAAGAGAGAAAGGAAGAGAGAAGAAACAAAAGGAGAAGAGGACAGAGAAATGAAGAAAGGAAGAAGAGAGAAATATATAATATAAATAAATTAAAAACGGAGTGTCTTAGGTTGCCTTAAACACCTTCCTAAGACCGTAATCAGAATTCCCGAACGCACTAAAACTGTTAGTTTCAAAACGATTTTTTTGTTTAAATGTTTGAGGAATGAGTTTTCTGATTTTCTTAAAAAAATTAAGTGGCGACTCCTAAAGTCGAAAATACCTTTAAAATAAAACAAAACTCTTTTCGAAAAATTCTTTTTTTTCGATAAAACAGAAATGGCGACTCCGCTAGGGGACGATTGGGGATTCTAACCTAAGACTAACTATCTATTTGACACTTTGCAATAATTGTTTATAAATTGTTTTACTTAATTAGTTTTTGAAAAAATTGCATTTTTTATGCATAACTTCCGCCAAAACGCAAATAGTTTGCATAGGAAAGGAAGTTACGCGGCTTACGCGACCTCTTTTTTTTTATCTCAGATACCCAAGAAGTCATTTGGGGAGTATCGAATAATAGTCGGAATGTGGTCTCCGGCGTTGGTTGATAACTCCACCCCGATCGTTTGTCCGACTCGGGTAAACCGTCAATTTGAAAACAAATTCTAGTAAACCTCGGAAGAGCTAAAAAACCACTCCCGAAATAGCGAATTTGCCTAAGACGACCCCAAATCCATGGCATGTTGGGTCCTTCCATTAGAAGACCCTTGAGTCCGAAACGGCACATGGCCTCAATGGACGTTCATTACTTATGTGGTATAAATTTGAAGGTGTTACGTTTAAAGACGTAGACATCCCTTCAAATCGCTAGGGCCCCCCTTGGCAAAAAAAGGAGTTTCCAATACCGGTTTAGAACGCGGTAATATTTGTTATAAATGCCTATTTGAATATGTTATTTAATTTGGAGAGATTTTCTAGCTCACTCTTCTACTAATATTTTTAGAATCCATAAGCACTAAATATCGAGTCCATATAAAAAGTGCTCCAAATATCTTCGGAAGTCTAGTTTCCGGAAAAAAAAAAAAAAAAAAAAAAAAAAAAAAAAAAAAACAAAAAAAAAAACTTCATCTTTCTGTAGTACTACCTTCATATCAGAGAAAAGCTTCATCTTTTGGAGAAATTTTATCTTTTTTTCGACTCTTACAAAGAAATTACAGTTATATATCAATCAAAAAATCAAAGTACGGTAATGAAAAATACCGTCAACTTGGTCCGACTCAAAGTCGACATTTTAATTGACTAAATCCCAAAGTCAAGTAGACGAATGTCCTGTCTATTTACCATTTCCCTATATTCGTGAGCAAGTTTTATCTCGAAACAGACAAACTCTTATGTGTTTACGCATATGATATCTTGTATTATTTACCATTCCAAGGCACGAACATACTGGTCTTTGAGTGTTTCATTGTCAGGTATTAAAAATGATCTGTGTTGGTAGTTGATGACCAGCCGTATTCACACAGGTCCAAGGCCCCTAAAGATGCCTTCCCCGATCAAATTTGCCAAAGGGAAAAAGACAACAATGGGAGTATCACAATGATGGGCATTGACATGAATGATGTGTCGTGGCTAACCGCCGACGTGATAAAAGGAATTGGATTATGCGGTTGATGCGAGCAGATCGCGAAAATGGAGGGTCGAATGTAAAGAGAATGCAGGATGCGCCTAATCCAATTTCATCCTCAAACCTCCAAGAAGATGGACAATGACCTCCACTCCACTGTTACTCCCCCAAGCACGGAAAAGTTAAGAACCTTCCTTCTAACCCACTCAAAATCAATCCAGATCATTGACTTAACTACCCCCATCCTTGTCAGCCACATCGTGTTTAAGAACCACAGCATACCTCAAAATACTAACCTCAAACCTCCAGACTTCCCCAAAACCAAAATACGAAAAAAAATGCTAAAACCATCCCCCCATACTTCTACAACCAAAATATTGATCCTCAGACTTTCACCAAAATATCAGGCACTCAAAAAAAATACGCAGAAATATCACTTCCATTGGCTCCACCCATACCTCAAAAGACAAGACTACTTTCCAAATCCCAATTAAAATGACATTATGCGGCGGGGGCTTTTTTTTTTATTGGGGGGGGTTGGGGTTGGGAGGGGGGGAAGACTAGTTCGAGCTTGATAAACTATAAGGAACAGGAAGAGAGAGTGGAGGTCAAAAGAAGAGGGTAGTTAATATTTTTCCCCTTACGCCTTGTCCGCTTCAACCTCTCTGAAGAGGTAGTAAAGGTGAATATGAAAGAAAGAAGAGATCAGCGAAAAGCCATGAAGGAGTTGCATGTATTCCGAAGGTCGAGGATTGAGCTCATAGGATTTATGCATCCATAAGGATATCGACGTCACGGAAGGGTTCAAAGGGCCAAGTTGTCACTTTATGGAACGGGAAATCCTCTCGCACATCGAAAGTTATATGGTTTGATCAACTAAGTGGAGTTGGCAAAATGAAGCATTATTGATGAGTTCTCTTCAGTCGAAGTTTTTAAGTGGAGAAGCTCTGGAGTGGCTTACATCCACAGGAGCTGAAACAATGGAAAAAAAAAAAAAGGGAAAAGTTTGGAATGCACTCGGCAAGGATGTCACGGAAAAAGAATTTTGGAACATAACATGAAGATGCTCCAGAAGCTACTACTTGGAGAAGATCAAACAGAGGTCTACAGAAAATTATAGAGAGTACGCTCTTCGTTGGAGAAAAGATGGGCCGCAAGAGTTCAACCTCCATGTCGACGTGAGATCACTGAAATGGTAATTCGCTACTCAAGAGCCGAGTACTATGAAAGAATGTTGGATGATGGGACAAAAGTTGTAGAGATTGTCAAAGGGAGAAGTTTTGGAAAGATGAGTTTCAAGGACTGGAAAGCTCACCAAACTTCACCGCATTGCATTAATGAAAAATCTACTAGAATACAGTTGATATGGATAAATCAAAAGGAAGGAAAAGTGGAGGAGGTAAAGTATGATCACGACTACTCACATGAGGTCAGCTTCTCCGAGGAATATCAAAACCATTAACGAGCACAGACGCAG
>JAKWJA010001276.1:0-41560 GCA_027704765.1 Solanum habrochaites
GAAACTTAGTTCCCTTATATTTTGAGAATGAATTCAACTCTTTTACTTCTCCTTGCTTTACTTGAAACTTAACTCTGGGGAATACTTGTTTCTTATAGTTTTTGATAAATAAACTCAACTCTTTACCTTTGCTTAGCTTGCAACTTGGGCCTTAAAAAATTTAAAACTTTGTTAAAGTTCTTGCAAACTTTAAAACTTGCTATAACTGAAACTTAAACTTTTGGACTTGACTCTTAACTTTTCCTTGAATTGCTTGTGATTCAAGGGCATGATCTCTGTTATTGATGCATTTCATAACTGTTTAGGGATGTTCCTTAAGTGTTGGAATCAACTAACAAATATAGGACATCCCTGAGGAACTATGACTAAAAGGTTATTGAAAGAATGGGTGAACTTGCGTCCTTCTTGGCGCTCTGAGAAGGCGGGAGGGCAACCACAGCCCCAAACTTCAGAGGCCAGGTTGGAATGGCCTCATGAGTGGCGTGGCCCCCCAAGTGCGCTACGAAAGATATTGTCCTGTGGGGCTATGCTTGTGGCTGCACCCCAAGGCCCTACGGACATGCGTCTAGACTTTACTCCTCCATTTTTCATCATTTACCAACGCTCTAAACTTCCTTGTTTTCCCCAACACTTACGATCATTATTACCCTCACTACCAATATCTTACTCAATAAACACCAGAAACACGACCACAATCACACGAGACATTCAAAACCAATTAACAAGAATTCAACCATTTCTTCACTAACTTCACTTTTTGTCATTCAACCGAACTCGAAACAATTACATTGAAAAAGTTGATGTGTGGGTGGAACTGAAGTAACCACAAAAATCTCAGTTAACCTTCATAGGATCCCCTCTGATCGGAATTCCACTCGCAAGAAGTTTGATGTTTTTGGCGATGCTTGAGTTCTCTCCTATTCTTTCTTCTTTCTCTCTTCTTTCTCCAAGTCCTAACCGTATCTAACTTTTCCAAAAAGGTGACACTCAAGAAAATTTTTCTTTACCCGCATAAACCCGTAAAATAAATCGGAAATTATTGAATGAAAATACTATTTTTCCCCTTCCCTAATCCGATTGGGCTTTCGTCATCCAACAACCCCCCCTTTCAACAAAGGCATAACTCACTCATACAATATCGAAATAGTGAAAAATCGGCGGTGTTGAAAATGTAATTCCAAGATATTTCCACCCATATTCAGAAGCACCTCTAACTCATCCTGAGCTAGGAGTTATGACTGTTTCAAAATGACCAAAATTCACTTTTTTAACTTAGAAATATTTTTCATATTTTCCCTTTTCTTTCCAAAAGGATTATTTTTAGTTTCTTAGCTTATTCGTAGCTATTTCAAGTTGCGAGATGTTACAAATACGATAAAGTACATGATGAAACAATGGGTAATAATGATCTAAAAAGTGTTAAGGAGTCCTAAGATATATGGTAAAATAAAATGTATTTTAAAAATTAAGAAATTCAAAAAGTACATGGTAAGAGAAAAATCATTGGGTAAGAGTTCGAAGATTTTGCAACCGACTTTAATTGTAGGTTCTTTGCACTTATATCACGTGCGTACTTTAGTAGGTGAAGGGATCCGATACGTATGGTTATTTAGGTAACTTAAATAATATAATCACATATTTATACTAGTTATTTAGGATATGTTAATAGGCATTTTCAGAAATACTATGAACTATAAGTTAGCCATCATGGTGCCTACTACAACCCCCCCCCCCCCCCAAATAGGCAAGCCTAAACCCAAAGCAGATCATAGTAAATAACTAGAAAGAAATAAGCAGAATATACAGAAATATAATAGGTCTCATAGCATAGATATGTAATTACGATATATAAAAAATATAAATTGGACCAAAAAGTGACCGAGAAAGACAACTATATAAAGGAACAAATACCGGACCTGGTGTCATTGGTACAAAGCTATATACATCAAGTCCATTTGAAACAAGATAGAAAAGTATAAACATGTATAAAAGAAGGAACACAAAAGTCTCCGGACATTAAGAGCTCACCACGATCCAAATTAACAACGGACATGGGAGATCTGACTCTAGGATGAGCAGGTTGCATCTCCTCCCATACTTAGAAACTGATTATCGAAGCACCCGTTTTGCGTCTAAGATAGCGACATTGTAAGTGCTTCATATCCATTACAATATGGCCAACGTTGGTGTAACAAGTTTTGTCCCGCCCCCAGACATGGCTGTGGAACCTATTTTTTTAACAAAGACAAGTCAGCCTCAACCAAACAAAAATGAAAGAAAAATGGGAAACAGTAAAGATAAGAACAAGATAAAGCAGAAGAACTTATCCTTCTACTAAAACCCCCAAAATTTGGTTGTCACATGTACAAGCTACTAATTACATAAGTGTGTAATTAAGAAATAAATACAAGTCTCAACATTTTTTCTCAAACATAACAAAGTATAAGAAAAGGAAAAAGAGGGACCACTGAATGGAAAGCAACTACCTCTTAAAGTCCTTGACGAATCTCGAGATCAATAGAAGGAGAAAGATATCACAAGGGTCCGCAGTTAAAACCTATAAAAGTGTATACGCAAGGGTGAGTACCAAACAAATGGTACCCAAAAAGCAACTTAATGAGCTAAGAACTAGTTAGAAATGTAATATCCCTTACCGTCCAACCAAACCTTCTCAAACTACAACCTGCCTGAGATTAGCCCAACCTAGCAAAATACACGACTTACAGACCCACTATTCAAAGTTCAAGCTTCACAAATAAAAAAACTATTAAGTCAAATGTGTCTATATCATTGACGATTAGCTCAGTCACACATAACACACACATATCAATTTCAATTCACAAATAAGTAACACATATAAGCATTAAGTGTATCAAGTCATAATGATCATCACTAGCCTAAACTATTTCCCATAGCTTTAGTTATAAAACTAAGCAGGAAAAGACCCCCCCCCCTCCCCCCTCGACCAAATTTTTTGGAAACACTTCAACATGCAACTACCCTTGGCATATTAACACTCTCCTACAAAGACCACTGTCGACATTAGAAACACTCGTCGGCAACGATCTCTACATAATACACTCACCAACAAAGCCTTGACATAACACACTCATCACACACCTCTCATCAATGTGGTTCAATAATCAAGCACATAAGTAATATTACAACAATCTCAAATAGAAAACAATTTCAACTTCAATCCACATTCATGCTTTCAAGCATGTATAAATCAATAAGGGGTTTACATTAAGTCAATTCACAGTTATCATGTTCAACATAGCCCCTTCTCCATTCAATTCAATCCCTCTTTATTTATTTAGATATAGCAAGTGGACAATTTAAACCCTTTACCTCATTCCCATTACTCCCAATTGCACATCAACAAAGGATATACAATTCAAAAACAACTAGAAATACAAGATTAGGAAGTCACTTGGCCTAAATCAATCAAAAATCACTCTAGTAGTTTAGTCTTCCCCTTTCGAACCACTTTCGAAGCCACATAATCTATAATATACATTTATTTACAATAAAATTCCAGAAACAACAATACACCTATCAATATTCTTGAAAGGTAGGTTAATTGACACAAAACCCAACTCTAAATTAAGGTTTGACTTTGGAAAAACAGTACTTGAAAATATTACTCAAGGTTTTAGGATATCATTGGAGAAAATAATTTCAGAATAGAACTTGAAATCAGTTCACAAACTCTATTTAGCTAGGAACTTGGTTTTCTGAAAAACCTCATTATTTACCAATCAAAACCTCATATTTTGAGGTTAAAACTCATAATTAATCAAAGAATTTTTAAGGAAAATAATAGCAGGGGCCATGGAGTCGGTATTTCTACTTATTCTAACCGATAAATTTAACATGTCATAAAAGGAACATACTGAAAGGCAAGAGATATAGTTTTTTTTGGCTATATCATATAAAATAATTCTCTTATGTGTTTTTTATAACTAGAGGAAATGCTCGCGCTATGAATTGAATTAAGATATAACTAAATAGCTATTGTTTTCATTTTGTAAAATGAAAATTAGTCAGTCGCTATTTTATTCCAATCTAAGTACTTGAAAGTAAAAGTGAAAGTGCGCCAAATCCTAAGAATTTAAAAACTATGTCTTCATAGATGCATAACATGGGTCTTTTATTTCTCTGAGTAATTCTTATAAAGAGATATCATAAGAAAATATTTGTTTTTTGAGAAAAAAAGTAAACAACCCTCGGGGAGTGGACTTTATAGTATAAGACTCATGGAGTACTGAAGGAGTCACTTATTGTTATTTGGACAAGTAAAAAGCACTAACTGGGCACACTTTTGATGTTGACAAATGACAATCAAGTTATACATTGTGACAATTAAAACAAAATTAAGTTAATTTGTATGACTTCCTAATGGAGTGGTATACAACAACAATAGTGTTACCAGTGTAATCTCAAAAGCAGAGTCGGGAGAGGGTGATGTGTACACAGTCTTACCCCTACATTGTGAAAGTAGAAAGGTCGTTATTTGATTCTTGTGTGCGAAGGGGAGATGGTGACGCAATGGGGTTGATGAGAGATGGATTTGATTGCTCTTCTTGCAGATATGATCAACATATATTATGGTTTATTTAAGAGATAAAATATAACTTAATATTGTAGTTTGGTCAAATATTTGTCGGGACATAGGCCGTGCTACTTTTCTTATGAAATCTCTTTGTGGGTGATGGACTGAAAATTGCACGATTGCTTTCCTAGACAAATCTTGGGGATGCAAGAAGTCATTAATCAAACACCTTCCGTTAGAAAATACAAGATAAGATATATTTTTTAATGGAAGGTGTTTGATTATTGATCTTCTTGCAACCCCAAGCTTTGGCCAGGAAAGCAATCATGCAAGTGTCAAAGTCTTTGATGCCACAATACTCTTGAAGGTACTGAATGTCAACTTCAAGAGTCTTCAAGTGGGGTTAAACCTCTATTAAGAATTAAGGTTTGACACGTCGTAGATAAATACAAAAACAATCGAATTTACGTCTCAATCCAAATCGTCTTTGTTCGCTTATATTATTTGAAATTTTGCTTCCCTTTTTGAGTTTACTATGCTTGTTTCTAATAGTAATCTCATGGGTTTGAATATAGAAATTCTTGTTAAAACAAATGTAAAATTACTATTTAGGCTTATTAAAGTCTAGTTATAGTAAGATAGAAAAAGAAAAAGGTGACATATCTCTCTGGTTTAACATGAAGCTTCAAATTTCCATAAAATAAAATGGAACAAAATGATGAATAGAATAATTTAATGAATTCATCAGGAATTTCCGAAATAATACCATAGTAACTAAAAGAAACAAAGCAAAAATAAATTAAACCTCCACAAAATAACAAAATAATTTAAAGCAAGCTACAAACTAACATTAAAGCCTTAGATCTAAATCAAGCTCCTCTTCATCTTCATTATTCTTTGCTGAATTCCCCTCTTCCAAATTAAGTTGCATGTAATATATTTCCACTAAGATTATCATCAGTGGTCACCAATGAATCTTTTATATGTAAACCCTCTGCACTATTTTTGCTCTTAAAATTAATGAAACTCTCCAACGCATCAGCTCTAGTTCCAACCATATCAATGTTATTTTCTAGGAGATGTTTTGTACGAAAAAATGATGATCTTGATGATTATGACCACTTCTCAGAGATAGATTCATAATTATATTCTTAAAAAAATTGTTGTCTGATAAAAAGTTGGGTTATGAACGACATCAGAATCTACTTTAATTCCAAATGAGGATTGATTGGTAAAAGAATTGTGAAATGGCATGTGTGAGTTGAAATTTGAGTAGAGGTTATAGTAAGGATGATAATTGGGAGGGCCAAAATGGTGAACAACATCAACAAGTTTCTTTTTACTTTTTAGAACAATGATCCCCTCTTCTTGTTTGAGCATTTTTGGTATCCCCATTGCTTTGCTTTTGAAAATTCTTTCTTTTTTCTTGCAAAACTGGCAAGAGAAAATCTTAGTTTTTGAGGAGTGCCTCTGCTTGGGAGTTTCCTCATTTGAAGACTCACTAGCATGAACTGGTGTTAAATTCTTCTCATTGTTATAATCATCTTGGACTTTGAGATCCAGAAGTACTCTACCAGAGAATAATTCATGTGGCTTCAAGTGAGAATCTTCCATAATTTTTTCTTTCATATTCATTGTGTTTGTGATGACTTCATGAGATTCCTTTGTGGCTGACGATATACAAGAAGCTTTAAATACAAGAACAAAGATTTTTCATTGCAAACATTCATTTCCCCACTATACTAATATTGATTGGTCCTGAAATTTACTTGAGATAAGAAATGAAGAGAATGACCTATTAAATAAACAATAGTGAAAAACAAAATTCCTTTCAATATGGAAATTTATTTAATGTAATGGTGTTCCAGATGTAACAATTTGAGCAACCGAATCAAAAGTTCTAGTATAGGATCATGTTACTCCTCTAGAAAATCTAATCTATCACTTTATTCAAAGGTGGGTAAGATGAAGTGGAACATATGCAAGAATATAGGGAAATTAATAATTATAGAGACCCAAAATAAATGAGAATATAAGGAAAATTAATAATTAATAATCATTTGTCCTATAATTTCTGGTAAGATTAGTTGGATATATCATCATGGTAAGATGTATTAGGAATTTAATAAGTAGTAGTCCGTAAAATATATCGTAACAATACTAGGAAACTTTGATTACATACACTCTAAGTTGATCATTTACCCATTGTATTGTATTGTATTATTATCCAGACCTTGGTTTGTTTATTTTGGGGGGGGGTGTTTTTTTTGATTCTTACTTAAACTGAATGTTAATTCTGTTATTAAATTTTGTTGTTACTTAACAATGAAAAACCTCATTTTATGAAACAACCGATTTGGTGTGTCCCCGTTGTTACTTAATTTCTTTTTCCAATTATATCCTCACAAATACTTCATAACACTTTTTTACCCTTTACCCTATATTAATAATTCTAGTGAAACCTCATGCCATGGAATAACCATGGATATTTTAGTAAATATATAATTACAATTGAATACGATACAAGCAAATCAAATAATAAATATTTTATTAAAAAACAACAAACAATATAGTCTAGCCAATAATTGTATCTACCATACATTACAATACAATAAGTACAATACAAAAAAAATACATTATAAAACAATGGTCCAAAGAGAGTGTTAAGTAGTCCTAAAATATATGGTAAAAGAAAATACATTTTAAAAATTAATAAATTCAAAAAGTACATGGTAAGATAAAAAAATATTGGGTAAGCGTTCAAAGATTTTGCAATTGACCTTAATGGTAGGTTCTTTGCACTTATATCATGTGCTTACTCTAGGAGGTGAAGTGATCCAATACTTATGGTCATTTGGGTAACTTAGTAATTCCTCACATATTTAATGATGGGTGATTTCGGATTTGTTAATGGTCATTTTCAGTAATAAATACCATGACCAAAGTGAGCCCTCATGGTGCTACTACAACCCCTCCCCCCTCCCCATAGGCAAGCAAAAACCAAAGCGATGACATAAATAACTAGAGAAATAAGCAGATATAGCAGAAATATATGGTGGCGCATATCAATAGATATGTCTTACATTATAAAATATACAAATCGGACAAAAAGTGACTGAGAAAGACAACTATATAAAAGAACCAACACAGCACGGGTGTCAATGGTACAAAGTTGTATACATCAAGTCCATTTGAAACAAGATAAAAAAGTATAAACATGTATAAGAGAAGGAACACAAAAGTCTCTGAACACTAAGAGCTCACCACAATCCAAATTTACAACGGCCATGGGAGTTCCAACTCTAAGATGAACAGGTTGCATCTCCTCCCATGCTTAGCAAACTGATTAACGAAGCACCACTTTTGCGTCTAAGGATAGTGGCAGTAACATTTCACAACTAGAAAGAATTAGAAGGAAGTCGAATAAATCTGGTCAATTTTGTTCAGTAAAAAGTGAATTTTGGTCAAAGAAAAAAACTTCAAAAAACACAATAACTCCTAAATCAGGAGGAGTTAGGTGTACTTCCAAATATGGTTGGAAAATCCTTTGGAATGATATTTCCAATGTCTTTAACTTAGAACGATTTCGAGTTCGTTGAGTGAGTCACGACCTTTGGAAGTTGGGCTGTTGGAGTTAAGGAAATGTCCAAATCTTGATTTTTAAGGGGTATTTTGGTCTTTCGCTTACCCTATTGATTTATTTGGTTTTGGTAATTAAGTTAAGGTTCTAAGTTGAACCAGATCAGTTTTCACTTTTATCAAAAGAGTTAGGGTATTGAGAGAAGGGGAGAAAAGAGGATAAAAAACAAAAGCGTTCAAGATTTGCCAAGACCGTCGAAGTAACTTAAGGATTTCATTGGAGGTGATCTCTAAAAACGTATATGGGTATGTCATAACGTTGGGTTCAATCTCCAACGTTCCATGAATGTTTGATTCAACGTAATTTCCTAATGTTCTTGAATTGCTTTGGTTCTTGAATATGAGTTGAAGTTTATGAACTTCTTGAGGTAGAATGTGTATTTTCTTGAGTTAATTGGGTTAGATCCTTGTGCATTTGATGTGGGTACATAAATCTAGAGTATATTTAAAAAAAGAAATCGAATTGGAATGATTTAAGATACGAAAATGAGAGAAAAGTTCGCTAGGCCTCATCTGGGAGTAAGAAGGCGTGGCGCACCCCATCTGTGCCAAAGGACCTGTGGCGGGGCGCCTTCAGTGCACCCAAATGGGGCCTCTGAACTTTGGGGCGGGCAAGGCATTTTTCACCCAATTTTCGTACTTCAGTCTGATTAAAGCTTTCTAAATTGTTTTAACACTTGCTACTGATTCTAACTTCTCTTAATGACTTCAACAAAAGTTTTAACTTCGTTTCAAGACTTAAGTTTGAGTTTAGTTCAGAGTAAAGTGAAGTCTTTTCTTTAAAAAAGTATATGGGGACTAAGTATTCTCAAAGAAGTATAAAATGTTTTCACATTTAAATAAGGATGGAAATTGAGATTTCCAAAGAGCCTCCTGGCTTGTTTTCAAAAAAGTGTAATAGCTTTATAAATAAAGCAAGCAGGTAAACTAAGATTTCCAAGATAGACTTTGAGCTAAGTTTTGAGAACTAATCTCAAAGAACAGAAGTAAGTATGTTTAAAAAAAAAAGAGCTAATATAATGATACTTTTGGGAGTAGTATTGAGCACGTATATGGGAGAGAGTTTAGAGTACTCCCAACCCTCATAAACCATGTAGACACCATGGGTAGGAAAGGGTCGTACTTCTTGGATGATTCCGTTAGTGCTTTTTAGCACAGACCAGTGGATCCAATTAGTAGTTCAGGTTCTATATCAATGGAAAGGTATAGGACGGTCCTGAAAGCATTAGCAAAATGTTTTATCATCACTATACCTATTAACTGATGGTTGCTGGTTAGAGAAACTCCCACAGAAGTTAAATATATTTTATATACAAAGTTATTTGTATTTTTACATACGTCTCAGAGTTATATTGTATCATAGCATACATACAGAATTGACATTAACACTCCATACATCAATTTCATGCACAAGTACTTAACACTAAGCTTGGTGTAAATCACAGTCATACTGATCATCGCTAGTCGAACTATTTCCTATCGGCTTTAATAAAACTCGCCACAAAGACCCTCGGCATGGTAACACTCACAGAAAATACCTCGTCATAATAACCCTCTCCGCCGGAAAGACTTCGATATATAACACTTCGCCGGCAAAGACCTATAACAATACAATCGCCAAACAAAGACCCTTGGTACAAGAAACAAAGGCTTTCACCTGTCCTCATCACGTGTTCGATGATCAAAAATATAAAAAATATTACAAACCCGTCGACGAAACCACCAATTTGCAAATTCAAGTTCACATTTCATGCTTTAGCTTTCAGCAATCACAATAAGGGTTACTGAAGGAGATTCCACATCTATCATGTTCAACGCTTCTCATTTTTTTCATTTCGGCCCCTATTTTCATTTAGATATAGCAAGTGGACAATTTAAATGGCTTCACTCATTTCCCTGTACACTCCTAACACACAATAAACAAAGGCATCAATTCATCTAGATACCATGATTAGGAAGTCATTTGGCTTAAATCGATCAAAAATCACCCTAATAGTTTAGTCTTCTCTTTTTGAACCTTCTAAAGGCACACAATCTATAATAATCATGTATTTACAATAAAATTCCAGAAATAACAATATCCACATCAATCTTCTGGAAAGTGAGTTAATCAAAACACAAAACCCAATTCTAAATTAAGGTTTGACTCCGGAAAAGCAATATTTGAAAATATTGCTCAAGGTTTTAGGAAGTCATTAGGGAAAATTAATTCGAAAATAGCACTTGGGAATCATTTCACAAAACCTCCATTATAGCTTAAGAACTTGGGGTCTTGAAAAACCCCTCATTAGTTAACCAATAAAAACCTCATATGTTGGTTACACACTCATAATTAATAAAAGAAACGGATGGTTTTAGGATCAAAGATAATTACCCAACGACTAGAACAGAAATCCCTTGCAAAATTCGCCACAGAAGTTCCTCCCAAGTTCAAAATGGTAAATGATGCTATGAGAGCAACGCCTCTCATTATTCTTTAAGCAACCTTCAAAAAAAACATGTGCATCACTTAAGCGAAGCTTCAATCCCAAAAGCAAAGGAAGGTCTTAGGAGATTCCCCATCACTTAAGTGAAGGTCACTTAAGTTCCTGGCCTTCGTAGAAGCGAAGGCTGCTGACACCAACAACTTCAGCCAAATTCCCAAACTTTGAAAGGACCCTCGGGATTTTTTAAGAACCCCGCACACAAAAACCACGCATGAAAATCAATTAAACTCGACGATATGAACACAATGGAACAATGAAGACACAAATCTGAGGTCTCCTTGACCCAACATCCTTAAAAACTACAATAAGTTAACTCACACCTAATAAGGCTAAAACAAACTTAGGACCTCTCAAAATTAACCAAGAACTCACCTAGGCCTAAAATCATCCCCGAATCCAATGAAACTCTTGGAATATTGATAGAAGCATCTGAACCCTGGATATCGACCAAAGTCAACCCAAATGCTAAATTTCTACAAATTCACAACTTTGGATCTCAAATCCTAAAAAAGATTCGACATCAGAAGCTAAAAACTCTCACGGGTTAGACTTTACATTTTGAGACTGATGGAATTGACGAAATTCCTTTCCAACACTCGAAACTCCAAAAGACATGGAAAATTACTTTGCTAAAAACTTGGCCTTTCAAACTCAAAACTTATCAAAAATCTCAACTTTTAACTCAGCTTAAAACTAACTTTTCAAACTCAATAAAAAATGTTTGGGTCGGTATCGGGACGGGAAAACGATAATTTCTACGAATAACCGAAAATGATTGACCACATCATTATCTTTCTAATATTAAAATATTATTCATGACTTGGAGTTTCTGCATGCATGATGTGAAAATGGCCTTGGCATTGAAAGAAGTTGAAGAAAAGTTCTTCAACCAGAAATGGTACAAAGAACTATCATGCAAAACAGTAAAAATATAGGAAGATCAAGATAATTACTGTGGTAAATACACACCAAATATACTAATTTCCTAGACACTAAAATTGCAACAAACAATTTTAAAATCTAGAATACAAAGAATCAAAAGATACTGTTGAATTGAAATGTAATCAATTAACTCAAAGAACCATTGAACATGATCTAAGAACTAAGTAAATGTATATTAGAATATCAGATATAATCCAATGGGAGAAGAGATACGAACTTATACATGAATTACTACACATAATAGTCACTCCAGGAAAGTTCAAGAGTATATAATATTACGGGAAAAATCCCCAACTCTTAGAGACAATAACATAAACTCATAATCCAAAATAATCTATCTTTATGAGAGACATAATAACCTATTTATACTAGGTTCACTTAAGGATCCTTCCAGGGGTTTAGATCTCTATTCCAGAATAGGTTTTAACGTCATAGATCAATACAGAAAACTAATCAAATTTACATCTCAATCCAAAATCGTCTTGTTCACTGATATTGTTTGAAATAGGGCGTTTCTTCCTTTTAAATTTACATACCTTGTTTAATTAGTCATCTCATGGGTCTTGATAGAGAATTTTTTGTTAAACAATGTAAATACTTTTAGGCTTATTAAAAGGCAGTTATAATAGATCTCAAAAAGGAAATAGGTGTCTCACTCTCTAGTTTACACATGAAGCTTCAAATTCTAAAAAATAAAAAATGGAACAATATAAAAGGGAATGAAAATTCATGATTCATACTGATTCTTAAAATAAAATCACGGCCTGAGCTACCCCCAAGAAGCAGAAACGGAACCTAGGACTACAAGTGATCCCAAGCTAACCCTTGATCCATGATCATGAGCATACTAAAGATAATAAACTATGCGGAAGCTAAATCATACTTCAAATGAAAGATGGGGGAATAACCCATATTATAGACTGAGATATTTTGAAACAATGATGTTAATACAAAAGAAATATAAACTAAAAAGTTCTAGCTGAATCTAAATTGTCTGAAAAAGACTCTAAATTAGACTAGAAAATACTGGGACAAACCCCAGATAAATCTAGCCAAAAGTGAAAACCAAATGACTAACGACTGAAATGAAAACTCATGATGTTGTCCTCAGAGAATGAGGACCACAACTGATATGATGATGAAATAGAGATCGGGAAATCGGAAAATTGATCTATGTGTGATCGGAGGCTGAGAACTATCATACATCACGAAGAAGATGTAGCACACGTATGCGTTCAGTAATTGAAGGTACTGAGCAGTAGGATCGCAGTACAACTGAAATAAAACATAGACTGAACAAGCAAAAAAAACAAGATAATAATCTGAACGTGATTGTACTGAGAATTGAATATTGATATATGATAAATGCTCAATGCAGAGAGTGACTGAACTATGGAGTCCTAATAACCGATAAAAAAACCACTATGAGCTAAAAATGGGATGTACGATTGTATAGCCCATCGAGAGGACCCAATATACCATGCCAAAGTATAAAGGCATGTGGCGTGATCACTAAACTGATTGCTACAGAGGGGACTTTATAACCTACTCAGCTTATTAGTTTGGGACATGGGTATGCTAAACCCTAGTCCAACTCTGGGATTATGCCTACTTCCAATGAATTCTGTATATAATGATTATATCTGATTTCTGTAAATACGGATAGATCGAAACTGAAACATGCAACTGAGATGCAACAATTAATCTTCGGTAATTATGCATTTATAAATGTGGGCATGTATATCTGAAGGGTTTGAAATATATGGACCTAGCATGTGTAATTAAGAAGAAACTAAAGAAATACAAATCTAGGTATGGAAATTATGCGATAATCTGATTAATAACATGATAATTTGATTTGGAACATATATTTAATATATTCATGAAGTTATATATCAAAGTTCTGAAACCCTAGGTTTAATCATGATAATAAGAATCAAGAACTGACATGAAACTAAAGGACCCAATGGGTGAATGAAAGGTGAAGGAACCCACTAGGAAACCCACTACCTGGTGATGAAATCCATTGAAAAATACTTAGGTTTAGAGGCTGGACTTTGGAACTGCTGAGCTTGTGTGGCGTTCTTGAACTAGGGTTCTTGATCTTTCTTCTCCTCTCTTACTTCTAATTATCTAAGTTTTGATTTAATGATTTGACTTGGATATGTTTTAATTATTTTTCTAGGTTTAAACTGACTAAAATATGATGATATAGGGTCAAAACGACGTAACTTAGGGTTTAAACGGAGTGGGGAAGGTCAAAAAGACCCCTGGGAAGGTTGCTGTCGGGCCTCACAACGGCCACGACTGACGGTGCGTTGTGCTCCCGATGCCCCGTCGTTGGGTCCGTCGTGAGGGCCTGTTCGACAGGCCTTTACTTAAATGGTCAGAACTTATTACTCGGAGGTCTGATTTTAGCAAAGTCAGTGGCAATGGAAAAATAATTCAATTATATATATGTGGGTAGGTCATGGGAGACCTAATTCATTTTGTTATAAGAGTTATGATCATTTTAAGTTGACCCAACTGCATTTCCCCTTAACTTGCTGCAAATTTTCCACTTACGGACCGTAGGTCCACCTACGAACCATGTTGGTCATCCATAGCTCTTGTCAGAGAGTGGTTGAAGGGAGTCTTGATCGATGGTCACGGACGGCGAACCGTTGTTTGACCTACGGACCGTAAGTCCGTCCGTCGTCCAAGACTTAACCAATTTTTCTAGGCTGAAATTTTTGGGAGTTTTTGATCCAATCGCGGTTTAGCAGGGACGGACCATGGTTCAGGTACGGTCCGTCGATGCCCACCGTTGGTAGCACCTGCAGATTTTATGAAAAAATATTTTTTTGGCTGTTTGGCTATGGTGGTGTAAAGAATACCATCGGTTAATAAAAACAAAGCATAAATAATTAAAACCTCCATGAAATAACAAAATAACTCCAAGAAAGCTACAAACTATTATTAAAGCTTTAGATCTAAGTCAAGCTCCTCTTCGTCTTCATTATTCTTTTTTGCACCCCCCTCTTCTAACTTAAGTTGCATGTAATTATTTCCACTAAGAGTATCATCAATATTGACCAATGAATCCTTTATATTTAAACCCTCAACATTATTTTTGCCCTCAAAATTAAGGGAATTCTGCAATGCATCAGCTCTAGTTCCAACCATATCAATGTTGTTATTTCCTAGGTGATTTTTTGTATGAAAAACTGATGAGCTTGATGACTATGACCACTTATCAGGTATCAATTGGCATCTGAAAAAATTGTTGGGCCTGATAAAAAATAGGGTTATGGACAACATTAGAAACATCTTTAACTCCAAATGAGGATTGACTGGTAAAAGATTTGTGAAATGGCACGTGTGAGTTGAAATTTGAGTAGAGGTAATAGTAAGAATAGTAATTCGGAGGGGCAAAAGGCTGAACAACATCAACAAGTTCATTTTTCCTTTTATACAATGCCCTCTCTTGTTTGTGAGCGTTTTGGTGTCCCTCTAGGTCTTGCTTAGTGGAAAATTCTTTCTCGCAAAAGTTGCAAGAGAAAATCTTAGTTTTTGAGAAACTCCTCCGCGTGGGAGTATTCTCATTGGATGGTTCACTAGCATAAGCCGGTGTTAAATTCTTCTCATTATTGTAATCATTACGGACTTTGAGATCAATATGTACTCTACGAGATGATAATTCATTTGGCTTCAATTGAGAATCTTCCATAATTTTTGCTTTCATCTTCTTTGTATTTGTGATGACTTTATGAGATTCTTCTGTGGCTAACGATATGCTAGAAGCTTTAGAAGAACATGAATTGGTCATTGCAAAAGCATCCATTTCCCACTATACTAATGTTTATGTTCTTGAAATGGACTTGAGATAAAAAAAAAGTGAATGGATCTATTAAATAGACAATATGAAAATACAAAATCCTTCAAATATGGAAAATTAATTATGTATGGTATTCCAAATGTAAATATTAAAGCAACCACATCAGAGTTCTTGTAGAGGATCATACAACTTGCTAAAAAGTATAATTCCATCAATATATTCCAAATGATGGTAAGAGGAAGAGGAAAATATATAGTAAGAAGTGTTAAGAAAATTAATAATTAAGGAGTTCCAAAGTAAATTGTATAAAATATTAGGAAAATTAATTATTAAGATATCACATTGTCCTATAATTCATTGTAAGAGGAGGTGGATCATTAATGGTAATATGAATTAGAAAATTTAATAATTAAGTAGTTGTAAAACATATCATAACAAGTATTAGGAGAAATGATAATTAAGGAGTCCTAAAATATATGGTAAAAGAAAATATATTTTTAAACTTAAGAAATTCTAAAAAATATATGGTAAGTGAAAATATATGGGGTAAGAGTTCTAAGATATTGCAACTGACCTTAATTGTAGGTTCTTTGAATTTTTGTCATTTGCATACTTTAAGAGGTGAAGGATCAATAAAAGTATGGTGCTAATGAGAATACTTAATTTATAATAAATTCTATACTGGTTATTTAGGATCTATTAATAGGCATTTTTAGAATTGTCACGATCCAAAAGTGAATGCCAACTATAAACCCCCCATAGAAAAGCCAAAACCCAATATTAAAAGATGGTAACTAGAAAGAAATGAGCAGAAGCATAATATAATTATATAGAATAGGGTCAGTAGCATAGATTTGTAACACGATACAAAATATACAAAACGGGCACAAAAGTAACATAAAAAGACAACTATATACAAGATTCAACCCAGGACCCATTGTCACTGGTACAAAAGCATCTAAGTAAAAAATGACTATATACAACAAGATAAAAAAATATAGACATGTATAAAAGAAGGAAATAACAGTCTCCAAATGCCAAGAGCTCACAACCATCCAAGTCTACAACGGCCACGGGATATTTGACACTAGGATAAACAAGTTGCCTCTCCGATCCTCTTATCCTTAGAAAACTTAGTGTTGAAGCATGACTTTTGCGCCCAAAGAAAGAGGCGTTGTCAGTGCTTCATATTCATTACTTCATGTGCCACAATTGATTATAACAAGTTATATATAAAATTTTATTCATGATAGTGGAGTTCTGGAACACATGATGTGTGAAAACTGGCTCGGGAACAAAAGAAGTGAATGAGAAAATGCTAATCCTCCACATGAACACAAGGAACTTATACCCCTGCAAAACATAAAAATTTAGACAGATTAAGATTTATATATATAGATATATTGGATATATAGATAATTTATATTACGATTATATATTATAGATTATATATATATTGTATATATATATATATATATTATATATATATATATATTATATATAAGATATATGTATAATATATATATATGGTGTGTGTGTGTGTGTGTGGTCTGTGTGTGTGTGTGTGTGTGGTGTGTGTATGTATGTATGCCAGGTATTATATATGTATGTATGTATGTATGTATACAATGTAATTTCAAGCGGAAGGGTTTGAATGAATTTTTTGTGTCCCCTAGCTTCGACCAGGAAAGCAATCATTCAATTACCAAAGTCTTCGATGCCACAATACTCTTGAAGGTAATAAATGTCAACTTTAAGAACCTTCAAGAAGAGATTAAAGTTGTATTTTCCAAAATAAGGTTTTACACTTCATGGATCAATACATAAACAATAATAAAAAAATCTCAATCTAACTCGTCATCGCGTTTGCTGATCTTATCTTAGTCTTAAATCTTGCCTTTCGTATTGAAGTAAAAATGAGTGTTTAATAGTCTGTCATAGTTTTTGGAATATAATGATTTGTCATAAAATAGAAATTACTGATTAGGCTTATACAAATTAGTTATGATAGATACACACACAAAAACAAAAACTTGCACATCTCGTGGTCTAACATGAACTTAACATTTCCAAAAAAAATTAAAAAGAAGCACAAATGAGAGAGAATGATTAATGATTGACAACTAGGAATTCTAAAAATAATCATACTATATGTTCTAATAAAAACACCGAAAACAAATAAATAAACCTCAGTGACATGAAGTAACAAAAATAATTCAAAGCAAGCGGTTTACAAACTAACATTAAAGCTTTAGATCTAAATCAAGTTCCTCTTCTTCTTCATTTCTTTTATGAATCCCTCTCTTCCGATTATCATTTGCAGAGAACTAGCCACAAGGGATTTATTAATATATCAATGTTGTTGTTATTTCCGAGGGAGAGTGTTGTAGGAAAATAAGTGGGGATTGGTAAAGATGGGCCACTTCTCGGGGTTTAATGGTTAAATCAATAATTGTATCCTGACAATGGTCTGTGGGTAGAATAGGGTGATGAACAACATCTGAATCTCCTTTTATACCAAATGATGATGAATGAAAAGGACCTGTGAAATGGACGTGTGTGAGTGAAATTGGAGTAAGAGGTCTAGGAAGTGATAATTGGAGGGCCAAAAGGCTGAAAAACATCAACTATGCTTGTTTTCAATAGTTATTTTGTGGATTTGAATAAAATATTTTTTCAAAACAATTGTTAAATTACACAATTTGAGGTTAAAAAGTCTAGTTTAAAAAGATACAAAAAGATAAGGCGACACATTCTTTCGGTCTAAATGAAGCTCAAATTCCAAAATAATAAAAAGATGAAAATGATGAAGATTAATTATTTAATAAATTTAAACAAAATTAGTGTTTAAAATAGTACATTGGTTCTAATAAAAGCACCATTGGTTCTAATAAAAGTAAAGGACAAATAAATTATTAAACCTTGAAATAAACAATAAAAACAATTTAAAGCAAGTTGCAAACTAACATTAAAGTTTTAGATCTAAATCAAGCTCCTCGTCTTCTTCATTATTCTTCTCTGCATAAGCCTCTTCTAATTTCATCTGCATATAACTATTTCCATCAAGATTATCATCAATATTTATTGGTGAATCCTTTAAGTTCAAACCTTTTGCACTATGTTTGCTCTCAGAATTAAGGGAATTCTCCGACGCATCAACTCTAGTTCCAATCATATCATTGTTGTTATTTCCTAGGAGATTTTTTGGACTAAAAATGATGAGCTTGATGACCACTTCACTGGATTAAATTGATAATTGTATTTGGAAAAACATGGCCAGGTCTGATAAAAAGTAGGGTTATGAATGACATAAGAATCTCCATTAACACCAAATGGTGATTGATTGGTAAAAGAACTGTGAAATGGCATGTGTGAGTTCAAATTTGAGTAAGGGCTATAGTAAGGATGATAATTGGGAGGGTCAAAAGGTTGTTGTGAAAAAAAATCAACAGTTTATTTTGCGTTTAGACAATGAACCATCTCTTGTTTGTGACCATTTTGGTGTCCCACGTTCAGGGCTGCTTAGTGGAAAATTCTTTCTTGCAAAAGTGCAGAGAAAAATCTTAGTGTGTTGACTGCCTCTTTGGGGTGTTGCCGCATTGGAAGGACTCAATAGCAGATTGGAGTTGATTAAAAAGATTAGCCAAGATTTGAAACTATTAATATTCCATCGTTGTTGAATAATTATTGACTTTGAGACTAAGATGTTCTTCAACAACTTCTGATAATTCATGTGTCTTCCATTGATATCCTTCCACTATTTTTTCTTTAATGAGTTCAAGATTTTTACAATTTTTATTCTTCTCGTTGTTGTAATCATTATGTACTTTGAGATGAAGAAGTGTTCTACCAGATGATAATTTATGTGTCTTCAATTGAGAGTCCTCCATAGATATTTCTTTCATCTTTTTTGTATTTGTGATGACTTCATGAGATTCTTCTAAGACTGGCGATTTGCTAGAATCTTTAGAAGAATATGATTTTTCATTGCAAAAGCATCCATTTTCCCACTAGAAATAATGTTTCTGTTCTTGAAATTTACTTGAGGTAAGAATGAAGAGAATGAATCTATTAAAAATACAATGGTATGAATTCAAAATCCTTCAAATATGGAAAATTCATTAACGTATGGTGTTACAAATGTAAACATTTTAGCATCCAAATCATAGTTCTAGTAGAGGGTCATATAAACTGTAAGAAACTATTATTTCATCAATATATCTTAAATTATGGTGTAAGAGGAGATAAAATATATGGTCAAAAGTAGGAAAGTTTAATATTAGGGAGTCCCAAAATAAATGGTAGGCAAAAAACAAAAAAAACAATTTGGTGATTAATATCAATTAAATATGTGCCTAAATTATATGAAAGAAGAAGAAGTGGAAAATAAATAATAAGATGTATAAGAAATTAATAATAAGTATTCTAAAATTATATAGTAACAAGTAAATTAGGAGAACTATAATTAAGGAGTCCTAAAAAATGTAAAAGAAAATTTATTTTAAAAATGAAGAAATTCCAAAAATAGATGGTAACAGAAAATATATTGCGTAAAGAAGTTGGAAGATATTGCAAGCGACCTTAATTGTATGTTCTTTGCACTTTTATCGTGTGCTTACTTTAAAGTAAGGAGATTTTTCCCCCCAAAAAAAAAAAAAAAATTTTTTTTTTTTGTTTTTTTACGTATATATCAAATAGTGTAACACTTTGACTGAGATAGATCCGAAAAAAGATTATCCAACTGGTTTTCAGGAGACTTCGGTGGTCAGACACAAATGGAAGCGATCAATACGATGGACCGTATGTTACATAAGGGGACCATTAGTGGGTTCACCGCGACATTGGTGTTCCGATTAAAATTCTGTTTATCCCACTCATGGCTGACAACTCAGTATGGTTGTTGTGACAAGAAAGATGAAAACGAAAATCTCAATAAAGAACACCAAGGTTCAACGTGAAAAAACCCTCAAACCGAAGGTAAACACCACGGTATGACAAAGATCGAATTTCTTCCACTCTTACCAAAAGAGGCGTTACCAATATTCTTCTAATACCCTACACAACAAGTGCAAAAGAGAACAAACAATAGCTACACAACAAAGATAAATAGAAAGAAACACCACCCACATCCAGCTTCTGTCGGGACCTAATAAAACAGATCTTTCTGACCTCGAATCCGATCTCCACCAATTAAATAAACCACCAAGAGGGCGGTTTGGAAACACTCAGTCCAAATTTCAGCCCGACAACGGTTAGTTAATCGGGAAAACGATCGAACGGTTGAACTAGTCGGAGAAAAGACGCAGCAAAAGAAACCTGTTCTTTCTCTCTTTTTCTTGTTAAAAGCTTCTCAAAAAACTCTCTTATGTTCAAATGGTTTTCAAAAACACAATACCAATGAGCAATTAATTATCTTTCTTCCAATTACCATCCTCTATTTATAGGAGTTGTTGCTTTTCCTACACAGCCAAAACCAACTACAAATAGGATTACTATCCAATCCTTTTCCTAATAGAATTGTGAGAAACCAAAAATAAAGAGCATAATTCCAATCCTTTCCAAAGAGGATTAGGCCATGGGCCTTGGCTGGCACATGCGGTCAAGAGCCCAAGAGGTAGTGGTTGGACTATAGACCACAAGTTTTCCATAGATAGGGTCAGTAGTATGTAGAGAAAAAAATGGTCTTTTGGGTCATTTCAAACCGGTTTATATATTTTAGCACAAATGGAATAGTTGACTCATTACCGATTCAAATTAAAGCTTGAATTGAATCCTCTTTCCTTGGCCATCGATTTGCTAACCAAAATCCAAGCTCGGAGTTAAAATTGTTATGCTTATTTTAGTGAAGTCATGTCATGCAGGCTACGAACCACAACCCAGTTGACGAGTAGTGGTTCAAATGATGGCCCATCAGTCCCCTCATAGGTGGCACTTTGTCAGCTTTAAGTCAGGGTAGTTCTTGTCCTTTACCTATGTGTTGGGGCACTTAAACTACATCTTTGATGCATAAACTACTTCGTTTTACTCCGTCTTAGCCAAATAATATAGTCAGACATACCCAGAACCCTCATTCTCCAAAAATCATCCAAATTAAAACGAAAAGAAGAGAAAAAGGCAACAGTTTCTTCAAGAACAAGCACAAAAATGTCTTCCAACGGTTCCAGCCCCAATATGTTCTAATGATTTCTCTCTGTAGATTGTCTCCACGTATGGTGATGATTATGTCCACTAGTGGGTTACTTTAACTAATTATGTCCCTTAGAATTTAACTAGTTCTTCATTCTCATAAAAATTGTTCATAACCTCGCGATTCTATTAGTTTTTAAAGATTTATTTTGAATATCTATCCTGTTGATCTAATAAAACTTGTTTTCTTATATAATTTCGATAATTTCGTGACATAGAACTCAAATCGCTATAGTCTGATGTAATTTATGACTAAAGTCATTCATGATTTTATCGTTGTAGGCTAACAGACAAGATTCTGCTTTATTTGATTTCGAATGTTATATTCTCTGAGATATAAATGTGGTGTTATTTCTCAGCTAGCATTGGCAGTTTTTATCATGTAGGAGGTATTCAATAGTTAGTTAGCATGGTAGACGCTCACAATATTCAGTGGGAGTAGAACAACAGTGCCCATGTGATGATTATACATCACCATCTGTGAGGACATATGTTTTAGTGATCATGGGCACAAGTCATGTCTTATATCCCTGACAAGTGTATATGGTGTTGTCTCGATGCGGGGCATATACATCGGACTGTAACATTTAGCTCATGCAGTTATGCGGTTATGAGTAGCTCCCAAAATACCTACCGACCCAATCGGTATTACTGAGCATACGCTACCCACACCCACTTCACGCCTCCGTATTCTCCGCCCCCACCTCACACATGTGTCCTTTAGCATAAAACTCCGTACGACGCATCTAGGATAATAGCCCCCGCCACCCGTGCGGACCTCGCCCCACCCCAAGAAGGATACCTCTCACCCAACAACAGAGTCCGCACATACCCAACACAAAATCCCCCGGTGGTGACACAGAAGCCAACCTACCTTCACCCCACCCCGGACAAAACCTAAATCCTCACTCAATCAAGTCCTCTTTCGCCACATAAGGAGGAATGGCGAAGCCCCTTTTCCCCTTCGATATGCAATCCCCTCCTTCCCTCCTCATCACGCCCGACAAGTTGCCCCACCCTTCCCTTTCTTCCCACGTACTCCACCACCCTTACTCCACAATCCACCCTTCGCTTTTATGCCCACTATCCGCCAGCCAGCTCCCTCGTCACAGCCCAATACCTTACCTACACAAGTTCGTCCTCGACCATTCCTCCAACGACCCCTTGACGCCGTGGCGCCTTGCCTACCTCTCGACACTCATTCCTCATGGAAAGACCGCACACCCATTAGACCGCCACCGATACTGCTATTACCCCACACCCCCCAGTCCCACAAGAAACGGTAACATCAACACCTTACCCTAAGCATACCAGCGCCTTCTTTTGGTAAGTGGGGCCCGCTGCGCAACGAATTCCAAGACTTCTAATATCCAAACGCGATCACCCCAACCACCTCCCCACGAGCCGGACAAACCGATATCGAAATAAGAAGGCCCCACAAGACACCGCGCCGACTGACCCCCACAATTCATGCGCGGAAACACCAGGCAAGAAAACTCCACACTAAGGGCCAACTCGGACTACTCACGTCGCCTACACAAGAACCAAACCACAACTCATGAGCCAACGGACATCAGCGCGCCTGCCCGCCAACACTCAACCCCCCATCTACCCTCTCCCCCACCACCGAAACTCCTCACGACCTAACATAGTGGAATCATCCTCCCCTTCCCACCCACCCTCCCGTCTTTCCCTGATCTCGACACCCTCTTCACCCCCCACCCCCCCCTAACAGAGAGTCTTTATAACTTTCCCTCCCTCTCCCATCAGACGGAACTTAAACCCTACAGAACCCCCACCTAGAGACCTCGCCCTTCCCTCACGGACAAATCTCATCAAGACGAACCATACTCAACTACGACGTCGCAAAGCATACACGGCCCCACCGCCATTTACCTACACACATATCCTCTCCCCCCTAGACCACTCCCCCCCCCCAGACCTTACCCTCCCCTACTATGACTAAACCCACTATGGGAGACACGGTAACAAACCCGCAAAGATCCCCCACCCGCTTCGTTACCTTTTTCCCCCAGACGGACCGACGAGATCGACCCGCACCCAGGACACCCTACTCCCCAACCTTCCACTTCAACACCTCCCCCATCCCTCCTCCCATACCGTATTAACCCAAGCAACCTAACCCCAACTTGGACCGCATCCCAAAGACTACATATCCATGCAAACACAGCCGAACACACCAGCAGGCCAGTTCTATACCCCTCCCCGACACATACACCCACAAAACCTGTCACACGCATATAGGCCCTTTACAATAGTACCGTAGAGTTAACAACACACTGGAAAACAACCCACCTAGAAGCTGGCTGTCGACCCCCCATGGGCGCTCGGCCCCAAAGATCACCTAGTGTACTGCCACATAATCTTTGTCCACGTAACCCGCCATGCAAACGGGAAGCCCTTCTTTATCCGCGTTTTAGCTTCCCCGTCCCCCCCTTCTACCCTCTCAAAACCACCCATTAAAAATTCTCTCCCCCCCTACGCCACCCCCTGCTATGAGCGGTTTCCTTATGATAAATCGTGTTTTGTGCGGGGTCTTTTTTAGAGATGACTCTTAGCGCATTTGACAAAGTTTTTTGAGCTAGTTACTGCAGGATACAGTTTTCAAAACAGGTTATGGTATTGGAATTACTGTACTTAGTTCAATTGACATAGGTTGTATCTACAGTTATACTTCTAGATTACTTATATCCTTGTTCAGAATTGATTTATATTATTGACTAAGTATGCAGGTGTTAAAATATATTAATATGTTCAACTTAGCATATTATATTCTTGCGTATGCCTCTAGTACATTCCAAGTCTGACACTTGACTTTGCGCCTTTATATCATTTCATGATTTAGGTTAAGACAACTCTAACAATCCATTATCACAGCGAGTTAGTTTGAATATCAACATATTTGCCAACACTTCAGTGGGGGTCATCATACTTTGATGACAGATATAGCTTCTATTTAGTTATCTATGCATAGAACAAAATAGAGAGTAGCAACACAATGTGGTTCCAGAGACGAGAAGATGATGATGTCAAAATTGTTGAAAAAACTATGCGATCTTTGACGTGAGTACAATTGGATGGTATGTTGGCGTCAGATTGGAGGGAGTCAAAAGATGTAGACGAGGCGTGTGTTGCTTGTACGAATTGTAAGAAAAACGTATTGTGCATGAATAAGGAGGATGATTCACAGTTCAAAACTTCTGAGGAGAGCAGGCCTGAATGTGAAATCTTCTACTTTTACTTTTCCAATTCGACAGGAAGAAGGTAGAGCGTATGAAGGTAGTAGAGGAGCAGGTGAATGTGGAAGAAAAGGTTATGGATGACCGAAGTTTTAGGTTCCAAATGATGACTACGACAAAAAGCAGAGGAAACGAATTTAAAACAAATCAAAGGTTAGATGTTATCGATGTCATAAATAGTATTGGGCACAATCTCAAATGTTGATGTTGTAGTAGGACACCTAATGAGGGAGAACAGATCCAATTTATTTTTTTTTTAAAAAAAGAAATAGAGACCTGATTGATGGCAATAAAAGCACAAGAAGTACCTGGACAAGATGTTTGGTATCAGGACATAGGTTGCAGTAATCACACGAGTGAGAGTAAATCTTGTTTTTCTTATTCAAACTAAAGCTTTCGTTCTGAAGTTAGTCTTCGTGATTGCTCTATTGTGGATGCAATGGGAAAATGTGATATTAAAAATAAGCAAAGAATGGTTTTGAAGATATATATGTTCTTGCTTTAAAAAGAAACTTGATGGAAGTTGTGTTAATAACTTTTGATAATGACAAATACTTTTATGAACCAGGTTCATTGATAATGACACATACTTTTGATGTTGACTCACTTATGAACCAGGTTCATTAGTACATCAATGGCATTACAATTGAACAAGAGGCGAAGACAAGATTTAAGGCAGCTGTTAATTATGGAAAAAACTTTTAAAATGAATATAATAATTCTGTCCATTTAAAATGAATAAACAAACAACCTTTCTGGAAAAAGCTTGCCTACTTTTGAAAGGAAAAAAACTTTTCTGAAAAGGTTGCCCAATTTACCCTTTTTCAGAGAAGGAAGGTTGCGTTTTATAAACAGAAAAAAAAAGGGAAGAAAAGCAAGCAATTCTTTTTCATTATCAAAGAAGGATACAGAAATCAGAATGATTATACTTAAAGAGGAGGCAATAATTCTTGTCAAAAGTCTATAAAAAAGAGATTGTCAAGCAAAAAGAAAGCAGTTTCTTGAATCGAAGAAAGGGTGAGGTGATTAGAAGAGAGAGGTAGCAAAGAGCGTTTTGTGATTTTGTGTGTTTGTTAATTTGTGAGTTTTGTTCTTAGTAAGATCGTAAGCTGTGTAAGTGTAAACAAAGAAGGGGGTTGGCTCTTCTTTGGAAGAGAGGAGATTAGTGAGTTAAGTTGCATAAAGATGGGTGTGGCTTTTTGTAAACTAGAGATTCTGATTAGAGTTGAATCGAAAATTGTAATTGAGTAATCGGAAAAAGTAATAAAACAAGTTAAAGTTTTTCCTTCCTGAGATACGAAGGTTTTAATTTAAAGTATATTGTGTAATTTAAATCTTTTCCTAGGGCAAAACAGTCAAGAAAAAAAAGGTAGGTGGAGGTCCGCCCCGGTAAGGTTTTTTCAAAAATTACTTGAGTGTAGGACCAATGCAAGAACAAGGGCTATGTTATTCTATTGGGAAAAGGTGTTTGGGTGTTTGTGAGATTATAGTCCTAATAGAGGAGTTCTTGCCATTGTGAAAATGCATTCAAAAAAAGGTTATTTCCCATGAATATTGAGAGTATGCATCATGTTAAAAAAAACAAAGTAAAAGATTTAAATGGTTGTGGCATTTTGGTTATTGTTTTTGGTGGATTAAAAACTCCCGAAGAGAAAAAATATGGTGATAAGGATTCCTGAACGTCTCATCCCTTCCGGAAGTAGTTTGGGAAGAACGTCATGTGTTTGTCAAACAACATTTTCGTTCTCAGTTTCCAAAAAGAAGGTGTTCGGGGCGGAAAAGGATTATTGGAGAGGTGCGCATTTTGATCATATGTGGCCACAACAACTGAAACAAATTTCTAACGGAAGGTAAAAGGTAGTTAATTACCATACGGACTTGCTGAATTTCAAACATGTCTATACGAAAGTAAAGAGGGAGGAAGGAAGGAGGAAATCCAAACATTCTTTAGTAACATCACTACGGTAGTATATCTTGAATGTTTTCTTGGTGGTATAGGAATTTTCTTTCCGATACGCTTTTTGGCACATATATGCACAAATTTGATGATTTTCTCTTCATTTTTAGATTTCAAAGATGGAAAAGATGATTATATGTCAAATATCATATAAATTAAGTAAAATCATTATCTGAAGTAAAATACTACCAAAATGATCTGGATATTACAGTACATACTTAGATTCTAACAAGTCCACCAAGTATGGCATTTACATGGAAAAAACTTAATTTCATGACAAGTCCACCAAGTATGGGGAGAAAGGGAAAAGGAAATGGGACATGGATAACAGAAACGTGCAGTGAAGAAGTGAGAAAGGCCAAAGCATAAAACTGGATTAAATGTTTTAGCAAAGAGTCGTCACTCACGTTAAGTCGAACATAGAAGTAGGAAGACAAGTCGATGATGCGTCATAACTCCTAGCTTTCAAATTCCCAACTGATGGATTTGAGTACGTAAAAGCTATAAGAAAATATTATAAATTACAATTTTTTGCCATAACAATATGTATTTTGAAAACAACTAACAACGTAAAAAGTTTTTATAGTTTGACTCTAAAAAAAAGTATGACAATTAAAAGTAATACTATATTACATCGTATGATTAATGAATGCTTAAATATCCAATATTAAAAAATTTACCTTTTCTTATGGTGTTAAAAACTACTTCTTTTACATTATATTATTAATCCAGTGTTGAAAACAAGGAATAATGGTCTTTAGATAAGGAAAATTTCAGAGCTCGATGTAATTATGAGAAGGAAGTAAAGAATTGCTACATGTACTTTAACAATGCTTCCTACTATAACACTATATAAAGAAAAAAACATAAAGAAATTTTACATTTTGAAATAAAAATTCCCACAAGGTTACAAGATAATTATTACTGTAAAATTACTTGGACATAACAATACATGCAATTGATATGAATTTTTTAAGACTACTAAACAATGACAATATTTTATTCATAAAATAAAATTTCTTGAAATATTTTTCAAAAATATGAAGGAAAAAGAATTTAAATTGTTTTCTAGTTGGTGAATGGTAAATACAGTAAAATCTCTATAATGAAGGTTAATTTTGATTATATCAAAACCATTGCATCTTATTAGTTTCAACCTTGTGGTGATGAGATAATAAGAGCTTTCAAGATGTATTATTGTAACAAAGTTTATCATAGATATTAGAAGACTATGAAAAACTAATCCAACAAATTTAGATTAATGCTTATATGCTATCAATTTTGTAGTCCTTACTTGGACAATAAATGTTCAACAAAAAACAATATCAAATTGTTTTTGACACTATAAAATTTGTTCGGGGATGGAATCTCAAAGAATTTGGATGAACCCACTTGTGAAAACTCAGTCATGAACTTGAGGTCATGAATAATGATCTTAGTTATCACAATAAAATGGATGTCAATAACTTATCGCATCTAGAACTCTTCACAATTTATGGTTTTTGCTAGTTGGAAAATTACCACATTAGGAGCTCTTGGATGAAAAAGAAAGTTAGAGATGAGCGTCAACTATATTTAAAATTTTAAGAAAGAATTGAAAACAACTAGAATCACATTTCAATTAATTGGTCTAAATATATTTATGTTTTACAAAGATTATTAATTATGATATGAATGGGACCATCACTTTTATATAGAGGTCTTATGAAATATATTATCTTATCGAAATTGGTGAGTTTTTCATTTGCCCAAGTCGGGGGACCGGGAAAGAATGAAAAACATTATTTTGAGAGATTAATTAATTTATGAATATGATTATAGAGTTTTACTGTAATTTTCTTTTTCCACAGGAAGCAAGTGAGTGGGTGTGTTGAGATAAAGGAAAATGTTTTCCTAGAAAATGTTAATTTGAAAAATAAGCTAGTTTCTAACTTAATTTCTCATTTTGGTTGGTGAGTAAAAAAAATTATGAAAAATACTTTCTAGCACATGGTCGTTGAATTAAATATTCTTTTAGAAAATATCTTTTACTTTTGGTAAAGAATAGAAAATATCTTTTTAGGAAAATTGTTTCTAACGAAAATAAAAACAGGACACAATAAACGATTTAGGATCCTTGATACCAACACCTGACCCCGACTCCTAACATGATACCCGACATTTGAATTACTCACTTAACTCTGATTCACAAATTGGAACACGACTCTAACACCAAACTTAGGACTTGTCCTCAATTTTCGACAATAGACTCAACATTCAAACAAAGATCTGACTCTGAAATTTGAACCTTGACATGACCTAAAAACTCAATACTCAATCTGGAATCTAACATCGGCACCTAACCTAGGTCCCTACTTCCAAATTGCGACCCGATCCCGACTTCCAAACCAAGATTTGAACACACTTAAGACTTGGATTTTGAACTAAAAAAACAACTTTCGAACCTGAGACCCGACTTTTGAACTTGGGATTCAATTTTCGAAACTTGATTTGACCTCGAATTATATTTGACCTTCCACTTGAACCAAGACACGACCTCAATATTCGATTCAGAATCCAAGCTCAACCCAACGTGATCCTAACTCACGACCCAGGTCTTTACTTCAAATCAAGATCCTTCCTTAGTTTCTAATGAGAGAAGTTGAAACTCCAATTCTAAAACTGATTTTACCTCGATATTAAATTGAGAAATGACACTCGAATTAAGAACCAACACTAGAACTGGACTCAACTTTCAAATGAGGGCCTTACCCCGTCACCTAATCTGGAACCCAACATCCAAATTAGATCTGATTCCGACATTGACGATCAATGTGGGACCCAAACTCAATACTTCACTTAGAAAATGACCTAGACTTTCGACCCAAAACCCAACTCTGACACCCAACTCGAACCCTTGTCTTCACACCCGTCCCTAGAATGGCTTGGCACCCAAACTAGATCAAACTCAACACCTAATATAGGATCTGACCTCAACTCTCGACCCAAAACCTGACTCTGAAACCTTACTCAGGACCCAACTTCTAAAATTGAATTTGACCCAAACATCAACAATTTACTCGGACCCAAACTTGTCACCTAATTTTGAAAAAACCCTCGACTCTCGAACTGAAGCATGACTTTGAGAATCAACTCTAAACTCTATTCATACACATGATTTGGGATCCATCCTCGAAATCTAATTTGTTGATCTGACCATTAATGTTAACTTGAAATATGACCCCGACTCAATATAATGATATCACATGACTCTTTGTTTGGCTAAATGTTATACACAACTAAAACATTAACAGCAAGATTTATTTTATAAATACGGGTTCTAAATGAATCTCAAGGTTTATTTTGATGTTTTGAGTGATGGTTGTATTTTCTAGGTTGCAAAGCCTCAGAATGCAAAAAAGACTTTCTTGACGTGAATGGTCACCGTTAGAGAAAACCTTACGCATGGATGATTGTGCACTGACCTGTCCTTTGCTTTTGTGATGGAAGTGTCACAATCATGACCTTCACTTCTGCGAAGGCCGAATAACTATCGTGATGGCCAAGTTCTATTGGGATTCTCTTTTGTGTAACCATGGTCCTTTTTGCAACATCAAAGAGGGGTTACTGCTATCAAATTCCAGGAATTAAGCCCCATTTCCATTTTGAGCTTGGCAAAACCCTTGGACGCGATTTTGAAGATATTTCTTGTGCTAAATCTTTTAAAATAAGTTTTTGTGATCCTAAAATTTCATTTTTCTTTGATTATTTATGGGTTTTAAATCAGAACTTGTGATTTGTCTTGTTGTGGACCCTATTTAATTGATTAATGAGATAATTGATAACACGAATGTGGATTTGAATTGCTTGAATCGTTGTCTCTTTCTTATGGTGCGAACTTGCTTATGTGCATTGATTATTGTACACCGTGGTGAGACATGTGATATAAAGCCTAAGGGAAATAGTTTCAACTTGTCATATGATATAAATCTGATGGAGAATGGTTTAGTCTAGCGATATAATATAAAGCCGCTGTGAAATAGTTTCGGCTAGTGATATAAATTTCATGGGAAATTGTTTCGGTCAGTGATATGATATAAATCCGATGGGATATGGTTTCAGCTAGTGATATTGTGCCGAAAGAAAATCGTTCCGGCAATAGTTTGATTACTGTTGAGTTAAGGCATTTGTATGCTTATGTCTGACACTTGTGAAACATAATTGATGATCTGTATGACTTTGGATTGATCTACTCGCATTGAGAATTTGAGGATTCACTGACTTGACACATGTTGGTTGTTGAAATGGGACATGGATGGTGATATTGGAACCGTGGTGATATGTGTATTGTAGATGAAATGTTTGTCGTTGTTCGTTACTCACTATTTGCTTATACACTTTGGCAGTTCATGGAGCCGGTAATCGTGGATTGTGGACTTCTACTTCTGAGGCTTGTGAAGAACTATTATTAGTTAGTTTGTTTGTCATTCCCGAACGGGACCGATAGTCATTGTTGTATGCTGTGTTCTATTGAGAGAGCTAAAAACTTGAGACTTGTACTTATTTCTTTATTCCACACTTTATGTATTAGTGGCTTGTACATGTGACAACGAGATTTTGGTGTGTGAATAGAATGAATAAGTTTTTCGCTTTTATTTTGTTCTTTCTTTATCTTTCATTTTTTCTTTCTTTTCGTTGGGTTGAGGCTTACTTGTCTTGGTGGACATAAACAAGTGTCATCATGTCTAATTTTGGATTGTGACAACCTCTTCGTCAATGGTTACTCAGCTATAACATGATATTAGGGGGGACACAAATCCAGGGGGGCTCTTAATGGGAGATTATTTTTTTTCTAACTATTAGTGTGCCAAAGAGGATCTGAAATCCAGATAGTTGATTCGGAAATATTAGCATACTAACGAATGATGAGTGCATGCATGTTTTGGTCCTGGAAATTATATTTCAAACACCATAGTTTTTCGTTCATTAACCCACAAGGCAAAAGAAAAGGGTCTGTCATTAGATATATAATATATATATTATATATAGATATATATATATATAATTTATTTAACTTTGAACTGCTTCACTCTCTCCAACAGACAACATTTTACATATTTGCATTCTCTAAACAAATAGTCAACAAAATATTTTCAAGTTTGCTGTTTTCAATAATATTAATCTTAATAGAGACCCTCAAAAAGGCGAAAGGATTTGAAACAGTCATATAAATTCATCTAAAAAAATACTTTTCTGGAGGGAAATTGCCATTAAGACTCCATATTCCTTTAATTGTTCCTCGTAACAAACTTGTCATTTGTAACAGTTTGTAACATTGAAAATTTCAATTATTTTATAGGGATTAGGAGACCATTGGCGAGGAGTTCTTCAATCTTGGATCTCCTAACATAGGAAATACAATATTGGCCAAGAAATATGATAACCAAGTGTTGGACAATATTTTTGAATATTCTTATTGTAGTTTGTCGTGTGTGGAAAGTGCAGGGATAGAGTAAACGATGACACGAGCCTATTTGAGTTTGCCTACAATGCTCCAACACAATTTTTCATTGATGAGATTAATATATGACAATACTATATTTCGACTCACCCTCTGGCACTTCTAAGAGAATCAATCTCATCGATGAAGTGACAAAATTGTAGTCGCGCATTGTATGAGTTATGGGCAAGCCTCGATTTTCAAAGCTTGGTGTTAAATTGTTTCACTCTCCCCGTACCCACACTTTGTAGCAAAATCTTTGGCCAAAATGTTTGTCCCGGTGTCAAGGAGATCAAAACATAAGAACTCTCTCGGAGATCTCCTGCATAGTAAAATAGTTATCTGACAATTGTTAACGAGAAAATACATAATGAAAATTACGATTTATGTGTGTTTCCCCAAAAAAAAAATATTTTGTCAGAAAGTTTTATGAAATGTCCTCAATAATAGTTTTCACATTTTCTTATTTATCATAAATCTTTGGGATATTAAAACAAAGTTAGAAAAAAGGGTTAAAATTTTTTTTTTTTTGTATAGTAGTATAGTCACAATCCGGGGCTCTTTGCATATAAGATAATTTTAAATCTTTCCCTTATCCCAAAGTCATTTCCCTTAGTATGACTGATGGTAAAAATACAAATTAGTATTTACGTGACATCCCCAAAAGAGAACATTTTACCATAAAAAGCTATTGAAATTTGAAGGAGAAAAAACTTATGATGCGTATGTATAAAAATAATAAATTTGTGGTGAAAATACGGATGTTTAAGTTTTTATCTGCACTAGTTTGACGGGATAAATATATCAATAATCAAAATTATTTAAAAGATGATTACAACAATAAATGATAAGTAAAAATAAACTAAAGGTCAAGTAATCCTATAAAAATAAATAATCACAATGAAACACATAACTAATATTTAATAGGGAAAAGGGAAAAAGGACAGTATTATGTCTTGATAATCTCAAAGTAAAGAGAGGAAAAAATAGCAATGCAGGCATAATGACATAATTGAAGAAGGAAAATCAATGGGTTAGAGAATGAAAACAAAAATCATTTTCAAAGATTGAATTATCATTGGACAAAGGTAATTGGATAAGTGACAAAAATGTCTTTGCCTAGTAAAACATCAATACATAGTTGCTAGTCATACCCAGAAAAATCTTCGTGAGATTATTGAATTTTAAGCTAATTATATGATAGCGAAAAAATGGGGGCAAAAAATCAAGATGAAGATCAAAAACACTTGTTATTATTGTGTTTTTTGTTGTTTCTCTCATTTGAATTGGAATGGTATACCTTTTTTTTCCCCAGACTAAAACATATGATCAATGGCAAAGCGTAGAGAGAGTACAAATTTTTATGTTATAGCGCAATTAACTTGAAAAAAAGAAAACTAAAATCGACAGTAAATAATACTATAGTCTTTTCAATAACTAACATACTAGTTCGAAATTCAGATGTATATAGAGAAATACAAACAACGAAGATGTATCTGCCGACACTTTATTGTGCCTTCCAACACCTTCCTAGTCCTTGATTGTTTTTCAACTTCTTGAAAATATCAAGTCCTTCAGAAGTATAGCATCAGGATCAACCCCGTCTTCCTGGACCTTGAGAGATCGCTTCGAGCTGAATGTCTGGTTCCTTTCTGTTGCCATGCTTGAAGTGTACCATCACCTTTTTTGGCCCCCGTTCTTCCTTGTTATTAGCAAGTCTCACACGACTCTATTTTTTTGGTTGCTCCAAATCCTCCGCTTTTATTTCCTTTTGGTGCTGACTTCTTCGGATTTGGACGGAAGCCCCCTTTGTTGCTCTTTTCCTTATCTTTGAAATGCAATGTTTTGCTTTCACCAGGAAGACAAAAAACCATGCCGTCCATCAATCATAACAAGTTTCCCCCGTTTCACACAGTTTCGCCAGATGATTGTTTCAGCATGATTTAGGGAAGCCCTTGGCAAACACGGTCATATTTTTTATGATAAACTCAGATATCGAGTCTTCATCAGAGCCCTCTTCTTCGTCCAATTCCTGCAATGCTTGTTCAATCATCCAAGCGTAAGGAGGATGATCAGGGGTAGTCTGAAGACCAGACATAATAATATCAAGGTGTTGTCGAAGAATTGAATTCTTAGACTCTGATAATGACGCATTTGGTTCACTGTTGGACATTTTAACAATACCTTCCCTCAATTTGTCCATAGCTTTCTCCAGATGCTTCTTCTTCTACAACAATTTTTTTTGGGAGAAGAGTTGTTGACACATTATTGGACATGATTATCCATAATCTCACGAAGTTATTCTAGTATAACTAATAATTTGGAGGGCTGAACAAACAAGACTAGACACTTAGGTAATATGTATTGGGGCTGTGTAATTATTGTAATTTAGGAGGCCTATTATAAGAATCGGGTGACGAAAAGGGGTTGTAAATATAGCATGATATTAATTAATCTGCTTTGTGATCATGGTTGTTAAAATGAAAATAAATAAATTTGGAAGGAAATTAAATATTATTTTGATTTGACTCATGTCCAATAAAAATAAAGTGAAATATAGAAAGAAATTAATTTTACCTTTGATTTTACTTATGTTCATTGGAAAATAAAGTAAATACAGAAAGATATTAATTATATTAAATTTACTTATGGTCTGAAGGAAAAATAAAAGTAAATATAGAAAAAGATATTAAACTAATGTTATTTTAAATCATGGCAAATGAAAAAAAAATAAATGTAAAAAGGTATTAATTACTTTTTATTTTTTGATCATATTCCAATAAAATAAAGTAAAATAAAAAGATATAATGTTACTCGAGTTTTGTTGTCTCATAGTCAAAGAAATTAAAAGTAAGAAATATGGAAAAGAAATATTATTTGATTTTTTTGATCATGGGCCAAAGAAAATAAAGTAAAATGTAATAAGGATTATTATTTTTTTGAATTTGGATCATTCAAATGAAAATAAAGTAAAATATGCGAAAGATAGACTATTATTCTATTTTTGACTACTGGTGTTAAATGAACAAAAGTACATATGGAAAAAATATTATCCATTATTTGTTTCACTGATCCAAACTAACCCAGGGGGGTGGAAGGGGGCCACCTACATATAAACCGAAGTAGTAGGCAGAATTATCAATTCCAATCATTTAAAACATGCGAAAGATTTCTGAAAAATAAAAATAGAAAGATTCAAATGATTTTAAGTAAGTGGGTGGAGTAAGAGTTGTGTATAAAAAAACTTTCTTGTTAAGACTTGAAAGTAATTAACATCTCTAGGGATATAGTCTAAACAGGTCTGGGGATATAGTCTAAACAGGTACAAGAGAAACAGAGAGTTCAAGTTATAACAAAAGTAAAAGGCACAAGTCTCACCACAAGGAAGAAAATATGGAAGCAGTTGAAGATTATATTCGTCTTCACCTATGAGACATTATTGATCCTACATACAGACTATGTCAAAATACTACAACAAAAATAACTTTTAGCGGCATTAAATATTGACACTAATAAAGAGTGCTAAAGTCTTTACCAGCATTAGTTAAGTGTCATTAGACCAATGTCTCTAATGGCTTTAGGGACATATACAAAGAGTAACAATTGCCACTAAAAATACATATTTAGCGGCAATTAAGAATTAAATGCCAGTAATGGTCATTTTTGTTGTAGTGAAAGACATAGCAAAAGTAATATCAGTACAAAACATACGTACTAGTAGGAATCATCGGTCAACCCGATAACCACCACATAATATAAGAAATCAGCATGTGATAAGACTATTCGCTTCTTGGCCTTTATATTTATCCTACCCTTACCTATTCTGGATAATTGACATTACCAACCTGACCAACCACTTAAGGAATAATCCTACACTCCATTCCCATCTCCACTCACTTATAAACTTGTATTACGCCTATCAAGGATTACTATCCCCTTCATGAAACCATCCCCTAACCTCGAGCATAATACCCATAATCTCATTCTCAACACAAAGCTAGCACCGGGTCCCTTAGTTCCCCTTTACCATTACACATCCAAAGTGACAGTCTTCCCTCCATAGTCTTTTACCCAACTAGGTATATCCAATTTAACTTACAATGTGCAATCCCCAGGATAAGACTAAGTACAACACAAAAATTAATTTAGGCAACACAGCCCAATTCCACATTACTCAATATACAAGCCTTTAAAATAGAATAAAAGTAAATGGCTCTCTCAGGAAAATCCACACATCAAAATGTTATCTATCAAATGTGGAAAGTGATCCAATATTTATGACGGGGAAGTGGAAATTGATCCCATGTTATGCTTAGAACATGGCAAACGATCAAAAGTTAATGTGGTCGGTTTATGCAAAACCCGGATCCAGTCAACAAGCCCACAATCACAAGTTATATTTTCAGAAAATTCATAAATCAAGTAATAGAATCTAATGGCACATTCATCATATTCCTCATTTTTTCAAGTAGATGATAAATGCAAAAAACGAATGAATTTTGATTTATAATGAAGCAAAGAACAAACATATATCAATAACATGAAATAACACAACCATCACCAACGCCCCTAGTTCATGATTAGGATTCATCATATGCTATTACTTATAAGGTATGGTAACCTGTAGGCTCCCATTTAAAATTTTCTCTTTTTGGGCACGAAGGGTCTACACATAAATTCTTACCTCAGGGCAAAATAATATGCAGTAAGTAATAGTTTTTAACTACTCAATTAAAACATAGCCTACCTGGCCCACCAAGCAGCTGCACAGAGTTTTTGGCTTCGATTTTGTTTTGCGGATAAATTTGGTGATCTTGATTGAAATTCTCAATCCATCAATTATACTTACGCAAAGAAATATCTTTCTCTTTCCATCCAAAAGCTTAGAGTACCGCTTTGGGGATTTCTAGCGGTGGTTTTAAATAAGATTGTTCGCGTTAGTTACAATTTGTCTCGCCATCCACTTTGGAACAAAAATTCCCTTGTCAAGGCGCTCCTCCACCCTAACGGCATATAGACTGCCCTATGGCAGAACATTGGCCCCAGTAATTTCCCTAAATTTTTGTTTTCCAAAATAATGAAAGTTCGCTCGTTACTATTTGATTTTGACTTCTGGTCTCAATATGAACTGGAATTTATTAACTTCTGCATTCTTGTCCAATCTATATTTATTTTGTTATTGCATGTGGTTCAATAAATGGCAGATGAAGACTTATTAATAAAATGGCTGTGTAAAGGATATTATACTTACTATGGTATGTATAATACTCCCATGTCAATTTTCATTTATTGATAATGTGTCGTTACTAAAATCTCTAGAAAAAATCAATAAGAAAAAAATATTACTGAAAGAAAAAAAAAAACAATACATTATAGTAGTAAGAATTTGCTGTTATGCCCTCATTAAAAAATTTCATATGAAAATCGAGTGAGTGGGATAAAATTCTTAATTAAAGAATTAGAGACCATGAGTGTTAATTCTTCCTCCAAAAAGATCACGTATTTTTATAGATGTTAGTTAATCTTCACATTCCGGCTTTTATATAATCTTTCAAGAGTTGAACTTAGTAAGAATTCAATGAATAATTCATTTTATATTTTCACGAAAAGAATTGTTGTATATTAATATCACCGTTCTTCTAAAGATCAGTGGTGACCAAATAATTTTGGTGAAATGTGTTGTGTTCTATTTTTGGATGAGGAATCCTCTTTAAGTGGTTATGCATTGCATCGGAGTCATGGGGACAAGTAAAAACTTGGGTGTTAAGAATTATTCCTAGGAAGAAGACTTTATTGCAGTATTAAACGCCAACGAGGGATGAGCAAAGTGGGCGACACATGTGTCGGCATGAAGGGCCGAAGGCAGGTGCATTCCTGCCACAGGTATACTATTATTTCACCTGAATTGAAATCCATTGAAATTGAAGTCAATGCACGAATCATCTGGGGTAACTTGAAAGGTGTCCCCTTGACACGTGAAGAAGATACTTGAAAGTATAAAAATACCATTTGGAGGTATTTTGAAAGGCAATTTAAACGTGAATGCAAGATACATTGAGTCATTTAACATTACGAAATTGCTTTTCCCCTTTACATCCCCCCTGAAGGTGCATGAAATTAATGACCAGTGCATGATATGCTTTGAAGTAAAAACTATAATTAGTCAAAGTCTTTGGGAAACAAACACTAAAGAAATTATTTCCCATTGATATTGTATCAATAGATCAACCAATGCAGCCAAGACCACTAAAGGATACAACATATGTAATCAAGCCACAGCTTAAGGTATATTCTCGCAATCTCGAAATACTAGGAAGAACGCTAAGAACTGAAAATAGTCATTTTGGAAATAATTAAAAAATTCTGAGAAAACATTACTAAGTCTAAAAAAATGATTTTTGGTCAAACTTTCAAAGACCATCCTAGTAGTTCGGATGAGTTAGGAGAAACCCAGATATGTTTGGACAACCTTTTGGAATTTATCTTTCCAACGCCGGCCACCAGTTTGCGTTCGATTTGAGTTTGTATGAGTAATTCATTTTAGCAGTTTATGGGTAAATCATATTTAGTCAGTTTGAAAGTGAATTTCACGTAGGGTTTGGAGAAGAAGAAACAAAAACAGGAGGAAAGAAAAAGAAAGTTCAAGACAAATCGAGATTTAGCTTGTGGATTTCGTGGGGTGATCCCCTACAGAGATGTAAGATTAATTCGCGTTGGAATTAGTTATCCACGCATCAATTCCATGATATAATTTCAGTGAATTTATCTTGAAAGATTAGTAATTTAAGTGTCTTGATGGGTTTGTCGAATTCCATTAAAAAATTTGGTTGTTTAAAATGTTGAGGACGTTGTTTGATCCGAATCCATGATTTTAGGTTTGAATATAGCTAGACTTGATGTACTTTGAACGTATTAATCGATTATTTTAAGTTTTTAAGTGTTTGGGGGAAAGAACATATGGCGTTTAGAAGGTTTAGAGTTTGTAAAACGAAGATGAAATTTCCCGTCGGGTCAAAATATGCGTTTCGGCAGTATCTACCGCGTAGCGGAGCTAGTCCATAGATTTGGGGGAAAATCAGTTTGCGTCGTGCGTGGTCTCAAAAGTTATTTTCAAAATACAAAATTTAAACTGGTTCTCCGCGTCGCCGGCCACACTTTCAATCCTTAGACATCACGCGATCTTTCCTATCACAAATCTCAATCCTTAGATCCATAATTCAAATCAAGGATCAGTTAGGAATAGTAAGAGAAGTAAGATTCAAGTCAAAAGAAGTTAACTAACAACAAGTCCAAGAAAATCATTCAGTTTTCAAAATCTTTTACAAATGCTTTTAACTCTGATACGACTGGAGTTTTAAGTTGAGGTAGTGTAAAGAGTAAAAAGACAAGGTTAAAGTCATGCTTCAAAAAAGAGTATATGGGGGACTAGTATTCCCCAGGTTTAAAAATATCTTCACATTTTAAAGAATGAGAGTGGAAGGAAACTTTGATTTCAAAGAGCCTTTGACTAGTTTATCGTGTAGAAAAGAGGAACTTTGCTTTTCTAAAGAGCCTTGAGCTAGTGTTTTTTAGTAGTACGGATGAAATTCTGATTTCCCAAAGAGTCATTGAGTAATGTTTTAGTTTTATATAGTAAATGCTTTCATATTAAGAAAGACGTTGGAAACTGATATTTCCAAGAGAAGCTCTGAGCTAAGTTTGTGGCATATTATCTCAAAACCAAATAAGGAAGTTATTGTAATTAAACCAAGGAGCTAGTATCAGATTTAGAGAGTAAGCCATTAGCATCGATTTTTTTTTATATGTGAGAGAGTTCCAACTAACTCACAGCCCCAATATAAACCATGTACCATCATGGGTAGGATAGAAAAGGGATAGATATTTTAGGAGATACATGGAGGTGTTTTGGACTAGACTATTGGATACTTAGTGGTCCGGTTACAGCCCTTGGCCAAGGTATTAGGATGTGTTTAGCCGCCATGAGGGAAATCGTTGTATCTAAGTACAATTAACTCTTACGTTATGGTTGTCGGATAGTAAAAACTCCCACAAACAGTGTTATATTTTTTATACATCAGAAATATTTGATTTTCATAAACAAACGAAGTTATATTGTATGGTGGCATAACAATATAGTTATGATTGTATTTCTAAATACATAGAGTTGAAAAACCATTTTTTAAAGTTTATTGTGAATTGCATTATTTACAATGCTTTATATTGAATAGTTCAGTTATGTTGAGTTGAGTTGATCCTGGTAAGTGTTTCTCATATTCTGCAAGTTAAGTTATGATTAGCATTTCAATTCACATTCTCATATATTCAAGTGTATTGATGTCGGTTGGGTCTGCATCGTATTGTGATACGCCCTAGGAACCAAGATCAACCATTCAGGCGCAACGTTCATAGGTTGAGCGTTGAGGATCAGTTGGTAAGCATCCTGCTTCCAAAGAGCTTATTTTTCATTTACTTTGTAGTTTTCAGTTTTAGGATGATCTGGGATCTGTCCCGACATCATCCTAGGACAGTTAGTAGTTGTCTTTAAATTGTCATTTATTATGTATTAAAGACTTGAGTTTTTATTTTGGCCCTTTATAAGTTGAATTCTTAATCTTTAACTATATTCAAGGTTATCTTTTAAACAACGTTTGAGTATGCACATTTTACTCCTCGTAATTGAATGTTTTAAGTAATCCGTTGAGGTCAAGTAAACACACGCGAGCGCTCCGCGTCAAATGGTTGATTTGGTGATCTACGGGGTACTTCTAACGTAATGAGGTCGTCGAGGGTGTGCGTAGCATCTGCCGTAGACCTGCAAGCACTCCAGGTTGCAGTGTGCTCAACTCAGCCCGACGAGGGGAACATTATGATATACCATAAAATCATGTGAAATCACATGCGATCAATATGGTTATGGTAGATCTTCCAAGAGTGGTTTAGTGGAACAATTAGATAATATTTGGTCTCGGTGTTTTGAAGTATGGCCACAAAAAGACGCGAGTGTATAGTAGCAACATGCCAAAAGAGGGAAAGATGTGTTTAATATTGTTGTTTTCGTAAGTATGGTTGCCATTTATCAAAAGGGGGAATTGTAGAGTCTCTTCTTGTTTTGCAAAGATGTCAAATAGAGAGGAACTTGGTCAGAACAAACGGTGTGCAAAAATGAACGTGGTTCAGAACGGCAGGAACAGAATATGAGTACATGGATTTAACCAAATACACAAGTTCAACTGGGATCA